>JASSUY010033392.1:0-22193 GCA_032466535.1 Forpus xanthops
ATTAGGACACTGTCACAACCTGAGTATTTCTGCTAGCAGTCTTGGTTCTGCCTTCCCTGAGCTGAAGTGTGAGCTGCTGATTACAGGAATATAGGTCTGAAATAATGAAAGCAACTTCTTTTCTCTTAAAGGCTGATCTTGCTCATCACCTTTCTTTGTTCAGTAGCTGAGCCCTGAGCACCACCAAGAAGACAGAAGCCTTACACATGAGCCAGGAGACAATGTACCCTTACAAATCACTGCCTTAGAAGAGCCCAGACTGACCCTTTGGTAAAGCCACAAGGCCCTTCCTGGTGACCAAAGGCAGTTTTCTGATCTCTCCTGCGCATCTTAATGAACTGAGATTTCTGCAGGGACAAAATGCTTTGAGTTTTCATTCCAAATATCACAGAGAATACCTGTTGTCCAACGTCCCATCTCAGCCTGAATCACAACCCATGTACTTCCTTCAATAGCTGTTTTCCTCCAAGCTCATCATTTGCACTTTTAGCTAGTAATACATATTACCTTGAGTACACAGCCAGTTCTTTATCCACTGAGTGGTCCATCCATCAAATTGATGTCTTTCTAATTTAGAGACAAGGATGTCATGTGGGACAGTGTCAAACATTTTGCACAAGTCCAGGTAGATGACATCAACTGCTCTACCCCTGTCCACCAGTTCCATAGCTCCATCATAGAAGGCCACCAGGTTGGTCAGGCAGAATTTCCCCTTACTGAAGCCATGCTGGCTGTTACCAACCACCTTGCTGTTTTTCATGCACCTTAGCATGCCTTCCATGCAAATCTGCTCCAAGATTTTGCCAGGCACAGAGGTGAGACTGACTGTTTTGTAGTTTCCTGGGTTATCCATTTTCCTCTTCTTGAAAGTGGGATTATATTTCCTTTTGTTCCAGTCATCAGGAACTTCACTTGGTTCCCATGATTTTTCAAATATAATGGACAGTGGCTTAGCAGCTTCATTTGCCATCTCTTTCAGGACCCGCGGATGGGGTTCATCAGGTCCCACGCACTTATATAGGTTCAGGTTCCTAAGATGGTTCAGGACCAGACCCTCTCCTACAGTGGGCCCAAGGTCTTCATTCTCTTAGTCACTGCATTTTTCTCTCAAGTCTCAAAGGCATGGCTAAAGCACTTAATTTGTGGCAGTGAATTGTTTCCCTTGTGGATAACAGCACTTAAGAACAAAGGTGATGGTGTTATTTGCCTGCATGTAGGTATTTATCCATATATGAGCTGTCTGCCCTCCAGTCTTTTCATTGCCTTGCAGAGAAATGGAGCCTTCTAGGTGAGATTTACTTCATCTTAGCATAGGCAGCTGCCTGTGTTTAGAGACATTGCTCCCTAAACAGGCCAGTTGCTTTCCAGAGCCTAGGGTGGGAGAGCAGGTTCTCTTTCACTAGATGACTACATAGGCAGATGTCTAAGGTTAAATAAGTGAAAACCAGACATCCTTTCATTTATACAGAATTTGGTACAGCAGAGCTATGATTTGCCTGCTTGGGCTGCCAAGGACTACCATCCTCTAGCTCATCAACTCTGACAATGATGCTGGGAGAAGCAGATACAGAGAAAAAAGAGGTCTTCTAAAAAGCTGAATTCAGGAGATATGCCTTTGCCTGAGTGCCCAATTTCTCATTTCTAAAAATCCATCAGCCTTGCCAACATTCGGGATACTGTTAGAGGTGGCTTAGCTAGTGAGGTGGTGAGGGGATCAGCCTCTAATGCTTAATGCTGGGAGTGATCTGCATGGACTGGCGCTAATGGCCTGTGATCATAGACAGTTCTTCACTAGCAGGTGAAGATGTCCTCAGTCTCTGGCTACTTAGGCTCCCAGCATGGTAATTGCTTAGTAAAGAAGAGATGCTTTAACAAGTGTGGAAAATACTTCCTTGATAATTTAGTGTAACAATGCCCTAGAGAGGTGGCTCAAAAAAGACCCACTTATCTTCCCATTCTATTACACTAGTGCAGTTCATCTGCTTCCTTGCAGTAAAAGAAGAGAGATGTGAAGTTTCCAGATGGTTTAGTTCCCAGATGAATGAGGTCAGGACTCTCTTGTGTGCAGTTATAAGCAGGAGTCTCCTTGTTCCTCTTTTTACTGTCTGCTTTTCCACTGGACAACCTTTGTGGAGGCACCTGTCTGCAATAGCACAGGTCCTGTCCAGTGAGACTAAGTGCCTTCTTTGAGCAAATATTTTATTTCTGGGCTACTAAACATCTAGTGAAATTGACCAAAGGCATTTCCTTCTAGGTTTTCTTCTCAATAAGGTATCCCCTTCATGAATAGAACATTATCTTTCAGGAGAAGTACTGTTTCTCAGGAAGAGCTGCTGGCAGCAACTCCAGCACCTTCAAGGAATGATTAATTCAATTCAATATGTCTGCATGGCATGGGATTTTTTATTACACTTAAGTGAATTTGGAGCCTGTGTATTAATCACTACCTAGAAACAAGAGGAAAATTGTTAAGAGTCTCTTGAGGTGAAGGCTGTGTGTAAAGCATCTGAGGGCTTTGTGGTATAGCATAGTGGTTTGGAAGCTGAATTAACTTGCACTCTTTTTTTATTATTATTATTTTCCTCCCCTTTAGTACAACCTACCATGGCTATAGAAACGGATTTCTTGCTGTACAAAAGAAAAGCAGGGGTTTATGTATTTCCTACCAGATCAAAGTGAAGAGAGCTGTAATTTTTCATCCTTTTGACATGGTGATAGAGGATTAGATGCATTTGATCTGTGTAATTTGTGGACTCTTGTGAGCTTTTTATTCAAATTTTATGGCATTTACCCTAACACTGATATGCACTTAATAGTGGAAAAGACAGAGTTCTGACCTGGCAGAAAAGGATGATTTTTTTCCTGTAATCCAAGGATGATCTTTAGTCTTACCCATGTACTGCAAACAGACATCTAGACTGCATATGGGATACCATGCAAAATCTGACACTTATATGCTTACATGAACAAACAAAAAGCAAAAAAATAAAATAATCTAGATATGTTTCTTAAGAACATGAATTGTAACACAAATGTGGCAGGCCAAATCAAATGTTCTTCTGGTCCCGTACACTGATCATAGACTCATAGAATAGTTAGGGTTGGAAAGGACTTTAAGATCATCTAGCTCCATCCCCTCTGCCATGGGCAGGGACACCTCACAGTGAACCATGTCACCCAAAGCTCTATCCAACCTGGCCTTCAGCACTGACAGCAATGGAGCATTTACAACTTCCCTGGGCAACTCATTCCAGTGCCTCATCACTCTTACAGTAAAGAGCTTTCTCCTTATATCCAACCTAAACTTCCCCTGTTTAAGTTTGAACCTGTTACCCCTTGTCCTCTCACTACAGTTCCTAATGAAGAGTTTCTCCCCAGCATCTCTGTAGGCCCCCTTCAGATATTGGAAGGCTGTTATGAGTTGTCCACACAGCCTTCTCTTCTCCAGGCTGAGCAGCCCTTATCTTCTCAGCCTATCTTCATACAGGAGGTGCTCCAGTCCCCTGATCATCCTCGTAGTCCTCCTCTGGATTTGTTCCAGCAGTTCCATGTTGTTTTTATGTTGAGGATGCCAGAACTGCACACAGTACTCCGAGTGAGGTCTCACAAGAGAAAATAGCAAGATTGATCCCAATGCTTATGAGAAGTGGAGTCTTAGAGAAGAGTGTAAGAGAGGACAAGCAATTGTAACGCTTTCCCCTAACAGTTTTTCAGCCTTCACTTTCTTTAAAATTGGGAATTTTCTGAGCCTGACCAGGGCTGTTTGACTTTCAACAGACTACCCCAATCTTTTCAGCCTTCTTTGGAATCTATATATACTTTCTGGATCTACAACATCCATTGTGATGGAATTCTGCTTGTAAAGAAGTGCTTCTTTTTGTTTATTTTGAATTTGCTTCCTATTACTGTTATTTGATGTCCCTAGTCCTACTATAAAATCTTGGCATAATGTGAAGTTACAGGTCCAGCCCTGGTTAATTTTGTGTGAAAGGATGGTTCAGAATGCAAATTCAGCATCATTTTTATCAGTTGAATACGAAGAGTATTTGCAATTGTCTTTTCTTTCAAAATATGCTTTGGTATCCCATTCCAGACCATTCCATCGCACAAAAAAACCCTATGACTGATAACTCACATTTACCCCTTTTGCTTCCATGCTGTGGTGGCCACTTGCACAAATCAGGACTAAA
Organism: Forpus xanthops; assembly: GCA_032466535.1. Taxonomy (NCBI): domain Eukaryota; kingdom Metazoa; phylum Chordata; class Aves; order Psittaciformes; family Psittacidae; genus Forpus; species Forpus xanthops. Next base: position 4,191 of record JASSUY010033392.1, read on the forward strand.
CTTCTGTTTTCATAGCTTGGAGAGCTGTGTTAACATGGCACCAATTTAATGTCATGGACTGCTTGACGGAAGAGAACCACAAGTTAGGCTAAACATGCTGTTTGATTGTCTGATGGCAATAAAAACCTCATATGGGGCTACCACAAAGTTCAGATGGTTTGGTGAGGCCCTCTCAGCTGAATTGTCTAAGATTTCTCTCCAATTGCTGCAAGTAGACAATTTAGTGAATGCCTGTTCAAATGTGTCTTCTGGAGAGAGTGATACTCCTCTCCCCATGCCTTCATGTGTTTTACCACACAAGAACAAAGAGCCCAGACATTTCAAGACGGGGTCATCAACATCATTACAAGGGAGCATGGGAACCCAGAGGGACAAATGAGGTTACAGATTTTTAAGAACATTTCTCCTTCATCAGCCTAATGCTCTTTTTCATAAATTATGTTATAAACTTGCAGATCAAGAGAGTATGTCTTCCTGGCAACCTGTATAGCACCTAGGATAATGAAGCCTCCTGCTCATTTCTGCTCATGACCTCTAGGCATCACCATAGCATAGAATCATGGAATTATAGAATAGTTAGGGTTGAAAAGGACTTTAAGACCATCTAGTTCCAACCCCCCTGCCATGAGTAGGGACACCTCACACTAAACCATGTCACCCTAAGCTTTGTCCAGCCTGACCTTGAGCACCACCAGGGATGGAGCATTCACAACTTCCCTGGGAAACTCATTTCACTACCTCACTAACCTTGCAGTAAGGAACTTCCTTATATCCAATCTAAACTTCCCTGTTGAAGTTTGAACTCATTACTCCTTGTCCTCTCACTACAGTTCCTAATGGAGTCCCTTCCCAGCATCCTTATAGGCCCCCTTCAGATACTGGAAGGCTGCTATGAGGTTTCCACTCAGCTTTCTCTTCTCCAGGCCAAACACCCCCAACTTTCTCAGCCTATCTTCATAGGGGAGGCATTCCAGCCCCCTGGTCATCCTTGTGGCCCTCCTCTGGACTTGTTCCAACAGTTCCATGTCCTCTTTATGCTGAGGACATATATGTATAAATTATTAGCACAGTGATTCTATTTCATGGTCACAGTATATAGACAGATTTATTCTTGCAAATTAAGATCTCTAATTTCTTTTTAAAAAGAAATTAACAAACAGCATTCCTAAATACATAAGGCTCAGGGAGGATGTTCAGTTTATTGTCTCTTAAAGAACAGCCTTTGCTCATTAATAGGATGTTGGAAAGTTTTCAAAGCTAGTCTGCTTGGGTGTCTGTGGGTCGCATTTCCGAAAACATTTTGATGCCTAAAGATACTGGAATGAAAAATTCCAGCCTGGGAGTTTTTCCCCATCCTTTGGCACCCGGGGGAGGGTACAACTGGTGCTGTCATGCTCTGGAAGGAGGCAGCCTGCCTGAAAGTCTATGCTGCAGGGCTCAATGCTGAGAGCTGCAGTTTCTCTCTTCAGCTACTGACACTGTCCTGCAGTGTTAAAATAGGCTATAAATTTATCTCATCGCCTCACATACCTCATTTCTACCCATTTGTAAACAAGGTGCAGTTCTGGTCACTTGCACAAAGTGCTTTAGGATCAGTGAATTGTAAAATGGGACTATTTTCATTCTGGGGCAAGACTGAAGTACGTTGTCCAAGGTCTCACTATTTCTGCTGACCTTGCCCGCAGGTATACTAAATTGTGAGTTACTGCTAACTGTGATAAGGCTTCTCTGGTGTGAACAAATATTCATTAGAATATTTAAATAGCTTAACGGTGATCTAATGAATGCAGATTAGGCTACAAATCCTGTGGTATGGTTCACATTGATGCTGAAGATAATTGTTTAGGCTACAATAGTCCTGTTTTGCTCCTTCTACTCTCCTTTTTGTAGAAAGTCTTTCCATCTTGAAAAATACTGATTATAGTTCTTAGTATGTGTGCACTCCTGAGGATCAGTTAGGACTTCATGCAAAGAAAATCATACTATTGTAGAAAACTAGTGTTGTAGCCATGCTAACTGAATGTGCATACATAGAGATTCAGGGATTGGCATCATGGAACTGTTTAGAATGCTGACAGACCATGGAAGTTTTAAACTTTTAACTATTCTAAATCCATTCACTAAGAACATCCTTTGTGCTCATAGCTAATTCACACGCACAGTTCATCATCACTGTTGGTCTTTAACAGCCATACTGTAAATCAGCTGTGAGATGATGCTTACCAGTTGGCACTGATGCTTGTAGTCTTTGATGGTCTCTAGCTCCTGAGGTTGGGTTATCAGGCTTGAGAGCTCATTGATAAGAGAAGCTAGAACTGACTTGGGCTTGTATTTTTTTTTCCTCTCATTTGGCTGGCTTATGCCTGATGTTTTTCTGCTATTTCCTGCTCTCAGAAAGGAGGAACTTATCTAGTCATGGTATCACCTCGTTTTTTTTTTTGTTTTGCTAGGCATCCTTATGTATTTGGCAGTTGTCCTAGCCTTTTGCAGTCCCTTGCACTTATCTTCTCTACCTGGCAATTTTTGCTGGTTGGATGCCATGTACTTTCAACTATACATATCTTTGGTAGTCATGTTGCTCCTGTACTTATGCAAAATTCTTATACATTGCATCTTGCTGTGCCTTGGGTGTTACAAAATACTTCTATTTTGTTATTAGTTACACCATCCTTGTACATATTTGAGTTGAAGGCACATTAATATTAATTATATTCTGATTAATACATTTATAATTTCTAGGTGTCACAGACCTTTGCTTTGCTACACCTGCATATTCGCAATGTTGTCCACCTTTCTGACCTGTCTTTTTGTGGCACAGCAGGCTTTACTCTCTGACCATCTAAACACTGGTGGTTGTGTTGTGTGATGAACTTGTGAAGCAGATGCACATTTTGTCAGCCTTTCCGTGGCTATTTCTGCAGATATTGAATCTGTAATAGGCTGCTGGGAAAGAAAAGACCTGTACTCAATGATTATTAAGGCTCTTCATAACTCAGCTTCAAGGACACAGAATCCTTTGCTCTCTCTAGGGAAAGCAATTCTGCCAAAACATAAGGTCAAGGAGTGGGTCACATGTCTAGCAATATGATGTAGTATCATTTGTAGAAATTATGCTTGGATTAACTGATCTGTTTGTTGCTTCCCTTTCGAACTCATCCTCTCACTTTGATTTGGGAAACTGCATTCACTGGTGGAGAGAAGTTTTAAAGAATAAGAATGAGATCTTCTTCAACCTTGTGTCCAACTCTGCTAACATTTTCCCTTGTGACCCTGCACAAACCACTGCAGATGTTATTAACATATTGGAATAACAGTCAGCCAAGAAAAAAATATGTTCTGTATAAAACATAATTTTGTCTTGGAATGGTTGCTGTTCCTTGAGATAATTACAGGGAAAGTCATTGATTCTGAGGGAAGACAGGACTCAAGAAGATGAGTCTTTGGAGTGGCCTTGTGTCTAGTGCCCTTTGCTCCTTGGCAGCCTTCCTGAGCAGGACTACCACTGGGCAAGCAAACACTTCAAGTTGCTTAGGGATATGAAACGGAACATGCTGCCCATGCTAGATGTTTGCTCTCCTAACAGCAGAGAAGTCTTATCCCCAAGAAGATCTTGACCCACTTTTACTCTTAGCTTGCTCATACTCTTAGTTTACTCATGAAGGGACAAATCCACGCATGTTTTATAGCCAACACTTAGGTTAATAAAGTAGCTGCTGTTTATATTGGTGTAACCATTCTCTGAGGTTGTACTGGATAATGGGATGACTGAAATGCTAACTAATTCTTTTCTAGTGTCCTTGTCTTAACTGATGAGGTGTTTTGTCATCATGTGGATGAGCAAAGCAAACATCCCTGACCCAAGCTTTCTGTTTAATTTCTTAGATAGTCATGGAAAGTACCTTGGAATAGGAGCTTGCAAGTAACTGATGGAGTCAAAAGCAGTAAGGGTACTTACTACTAAGGTAAACAAACTGAAAATGCTTGCCTTTGGGAATGCAGTTATGGATCATATTGAGAGCTTAGACAAAACTAACCAAGATAGTAAAAGGTTTTTTAATTTAACATAGTCGTCCTGTGCAGTTCACAATGTAGTTCTCTCCCTTCTGGGCCCAATGATCCACTCATGAGTTCTCCCTGTGATTTAGGCCTCATCCCATGTCTCTATTGCAGTTTATTGAACTAGCCATTTAACTACTTAAATATTAAAAACATTCAATTAACTTTCCTTGGATCTATCTGGCACTAAGAAAGGAAAAATTCTAGGGTTTAAAAATGTATGACTTAGCATGATTCAATGGTGAAATGAATAATGTTTTAATGGGCGATTTGTAATTAATTAATAATTAAATAGCTCTTATGAATACTCTTGAACACTCTGTGGAAAAACTAAATTGTATGCTGATTTCATCAAACATTCAAATCTAATCAGAATTTATTTTTATAACATCATTTTAAACATTGTCTACAAGAATATTGCCACAGTAATACGAACAGAACAGGAAAGTGTCAGGCTATAATAGTTCTGCTTTTTTAGTATGAGATTCTGATTTTTCCATGCAAAAGGTTTTTCTGCACTAATGGATTGCAGCTGAACTCTGTTCCAAGTCCCATAGCAGCCAGTTAGGTTTCATCAGTGATTCAGTGACAGTTCAGTGCATCAGTTTTGTTTTGTAAATGCAGATGAATGGTAGCTACTTACTACTGGGAAGATCGGTCCCCTTCACCCCTGCCTGAAAAAAAAGACAAAAGAGAGACCACAAAGGAAAGAAAGCAAATGTGGAAGGGGAAATATTTCACTTCTGAAATGAACTCATTCAATCTCAGCTCAGTCTCTGGAAAACCAATTTTCTTTCCATTTGTGTTTCTGTAATATGTACATGGCAGCTTTGGACAACATTTAATCAGATGATGTTTTCTCCAGCTAATCCTGAAAGTACTCATCCCACAGGGATAGCAGAGGCTCATGAGCAAGGTAAACTATGTGAATCATAAATCATCCCAAGTTTTTCTTAACTCCAATATTCAGGGTCAGGAAAATTTCATGTTAAACTAGCTCTTAATCGGTCCTCCAACAGCTCTGAAAATGGATAAATGGCCTCTAGATGAAGGTTGTCAGAGATCCATTGCTTCATTTCAAAAAAAGACCCCTGCAGGCAAAAAAAAAAAACCAAAAACCAACAAACATCAGAAGCTTAACAGAAACCACAGGTTCTATTAAATTGAAAGCAGTTTGATATGCTTGTATTTCCTGTGATGGAAGAAGGACTGAATGGAGACCCTCTTCCATATGGATGTCAATACAGTTATTGCTTTTGGGGATATCACTGTCCTGTAAAGCTGCATGAATAATTCATTTTTAATTCCATATTAGATTAATTTCATCTCATCCTCTCTTCATGATTTCTTCTCAAATAGACTGTAATTTTCTTGAATATATTTGTTATTCAGAATAGACTGTAGCACTCGTGAGAAATTCATTGCAGGTATTGCAGACATTGAAAATTTAAGAAACTCAGGATGGATGCACAGGTCATTGTTGTGCCATGTTACATGGGCGAAACTTACAGAATCAAGCTTCTACTTCCAGCATGCATTTATAAAACTGAAATTCACTTGCTTTTACTATTCTATAATGCTAATTCTAAATTCACCATATCAGCAATAGCTCCAGTAGATTCATTGGCTGGAATGCAGGGAAGGCTGGCAGGGTCCAGTGTGTGCAACTGGGCTTCAGCAATCCATTTCAATGTGTGGTGTAATGCTTCATAGTTTGCAGATTCTGCTTTGTATCTGCTTTCTAGAGGGACACCAGCAGGTTTGCCCTGAAAGGTGTAAGGGCCTTTGCGCATTCCCAAGACTAGGCAGCAAGTGGTTTGGCAGACCTGGAGTGCAGTTTATTAGTATGTCCTTGGTGGAGAAGGTCTGTCTCTGCAATAGTAATAGCAATTTCAGGTTGATGCATCACGTTGCTTTAGAGAAGGAGAGCAAAACAGTTCTGTCAGACCTGAATTAAGATGGATTTTTGTTCAAAGTTCTTGGAATTGATTTCTTTCCAGTTTCCTTCTTGGTAAGAGTCAGCACAGTTGGGTTCAACTTACAGAATATCATTGATTTCTCTCCCCAAACCACAGATGATTCAACTTGTAATTTCCTCTACAATTATAGAGCAGGTCTCCTTAGAAACTGCTTGTATCCATTCAAAGTTTCATCTTGTGGAAACCACATTTCCCCTCTTTTTGGCCAGATGTGCTTGGCACAAGTCCAGAAAAAAAAAAGGAGGAGGAAGGTATGATAAATATTGTCCTGCTCCCATTCCCTGTTTTCTGTTTCCTGAAATGAGATTCACAGCATTACAATTTCCACATTCCGAATTCTTTAGCTTCTTTGACCACTGCAAGTGGTAGGGTTAGCTATAGGGCTTCTCGTGGCTCTGCAACAGAAATGGCCAGCATGTCACAGAGATTTTCTTCTTTAAGATAGGACAGGGTGCAACACAGAGGTCATGGTTTCTGTACTCTGATATAGTGTCATGCCACCAAAGGCTAGTCAAGTCAAACTGATTGCACAATTGGCTCTGCCTTTGCTGCCTTCATGTGTTTCTCCTTGTATACAATTTCAACAACACCCAGGGGAAGTCTCCACCTTCTGTTGGCATCCCCTGTCACCCTTGAAAGAACCCATCTTCATGCAGGGAGTCCTTGTCATGGAAATAGCTTGGCTTTGGGTTTGAGAGTTAGGCTCAGATAAACCACAGGATCTAGTTTGGACTGATAAATCATAGGACATAATGACAGACTGAAGAGCTTTGTAATAGGGAAGATTGTGCTAGGGCAAGGTCACATGCTGAGTGTCTCTAGTCCCTGCTTTCCCCTCAGTATTTTCTGAAAAGGTCAAGATAATAATAAATTCATTTTACATAAAAAAAAGGGAAAGAAATAAAGACAACAAACCACCACCAAAATCCAATACTCAGATTTTCTGCCTTAGTAATTGCAAAGTGGGTCTGTTCTGGCAATGGAGGCAAAAACAGTCACAGTTTGCCCATATTTTGATCTTCATTGTGCCATGTGAGACCCCCAGAATGAAATCACTGAGGTAGCTTTGGATTGACAGTGGAGTAAAAGATGTTGAAATCATAGCTGTTGTGTGGAAAACTTACATCCATACTAGGAAAGAGACAGAGAAGGCATCATGAGAAACAAACAGAAGTGATAATTCTATATTACGGAAAGTTGCAGGTATGTATAAGTGTGTTTCTACATATAACATGCACTTATAGATGTGTATGTATAAATGTATAGGCACATATGTACACTCACATGCACCTATGCATAATAGCTATGAAGAAGTATTAAAAATATGCAAAGTATACAAAAATCCACTTTATTAATAAACTGAGAGGAATATAAGAAAAGATACTGTAAAAAAAGAAACAGGTTCCAGTTTTATGGGTGTGCTCTTCTTCCCTTTTATTCTTTGTTCTGGAAAATGAAACCACTTCCAGTATTATATCTGAAAGCTTTTGTTGTACAAGTACTTTTCCTCAAACAGAGATGGGTGGGATCTGGTCTTCCCAATACCTTTGTGTGCATTGCTTTAAGTGTCTCTATGTATCAGGCCCTTAATCAGAACAATTCATTGAGAAATCATATGGATTTGGAAGGCAAATTCCTATCTCAGAATGGGAAGCAGTATGGGACACAACCGCCACTCCAGTATTTCCCCCAGCACTGTAAAGTTGTTTTCTAAGTCTGGAGGGGTGTGAATGTGGAGATTTAATGTATGCAATCATGTGTGTGTGCTGTGGTGTGGATAGGTGCCCACTCACCCCTATGTCAGCTGAAGAACAACACCAGTCTGCATAAACTGTCCCTTTGGGAGAGGATTTTCATATAATGCCAGTACGGCATAACTGGTGCTACTTACTAGTTAAACAATCTACTAATTAAACAATGTTAAGTTTTATTAGTAAATTTGCTTTACTAACAAACTAGTAAAACAATGTTACAGGACAGAGCTGTGAAGCTTTTCAAGCTCTACTAAATTCACGTAGGCTCCCACCCATTTTAGTGTTCAAACATCCTTGTGTACAACAAATAACTTCCCTTGTCCTTTAAAAAAGCACTGACACAATAGTGCACATTTGCAGAAGTGCACTTATTTAAAATCCAAATATTTAGTAAAGGGGCTGAAATTACTTCTGCTCTTTCTTTATACAAATACAGGTTACAAACACACTGCTAGGCTCAGAGAAATCTTTTCCTTAAAATTCCTCCTGACTCTTAATTGGGGATGGGATGTGTTTTGTTGAGGACACACTTTTTACTGACATCACAGACTGGAATCCAGGTTTTCCCTTAGGTGGGCAGTGTGGATGGTTATCAAAAGCTTGCTCAGTGATCCCTGAGATCTAAGTGTCCAGATGCTTTTTGGATCACTCTCTTGGAAGTCTCCTCCGGGCATGTCCCCAGGCATGATAGATGGCTCTAACAGCCAGAACAGGAGACTGAGATCTAAAAATCACACCAGGAAACTCCTTCTTGATGAGCTTCTTGATGTACTGCATGCAAAACTACACTTGACCAGAAAGCTTCTTTATCTTCCAAGTAATAATATTTTAAGTACTAAAGATGCATTCTATCTTCTCTGATGAGCAGCAGTGGATGAGGATTATTGTGCTAATTCTGCAGAATAAGGTGAAATAAATGACTAGAGTTTGCTACCCACTCTTCAGTCCCACACAAGATTTTTGTAAAACACAGTATTTCCTAGAGCTTCCCCCTTACAGAACAGCAATCGCGTCCCTGCATCTAGATGCATAACTCCTACAGGTGCTGATGCTTTCATCACCTCTTTCTGTTCTGTTCTTGAATAATCTGTGAATTAATCATGATCATCCTAAAGGCTTCCATCACTAGGCACTATTTATTGCATGCTTTTGAAAAATAATCCTGGGCTTGTTGGCTCTTTGCGATCAGCTGTATTCCAAATATTCATGCACATGCATAAGCCATGTTGCATGCATCCTTCTCCTGACTCAATGGAATTAATTCTCAGCAGTAGGGCTTCAAATTGTGAATTAAAAATTTGATTTCTATGAATATTTTGCAATTTTTATTGTAAAGATACAGTCTCACTTATTTGCTAATATGTTTGGGGTAAATTGGTATAGAAAGTTATAGGGGTTTAGGAATCACAACTAAAGATGGGATTTTTAGGTTTTCAAGATCTTCAACCAACTTCACAGCCCACCACCCCCCAGTGAAATTCAGCAGGACACTGTAACTCCATTTCATTAGGACTTAAATGAAATGTTCTGCCTCAGCCTCATTAGCACAGCTGAAGCTGGCTTGTTTGAATCACAAAACATTTTCAGCAGGTTTTCCTGGGTCTGTTTTTTCTGCCTTCATGAAGATGCCTGTTTGTTGTCTGGTCCTCATAGCTTGGGCATGTCCTGCTTCCCAAAACCTCTGCCTGGTGCTAGGATGCATGATGCTATTCATCTGCACTCCAGCTTTCAGCAGCCCTGTTCATCCGGGTTTTCTGAAGGTTGGGCAGTGTATTCAGAGAGCCAGACGAATTGTGAAATAGTAAAGATGTGGTTATCCGAAAGAAGCAGCAGTGCAATGGCTGAGATTGCACAGAACATTTAGAGCAGCTCCCAGGCCTCTCTGTCACACTTTCTGCCTCTTCTTCTTCTACCCGAGTTGTTAGGGTATTTGTCAACAGAATGGAAATGATACTGTTCCCAGGGAGAAATAGAATTTAATATTAATACTACCTCCTGTGGAAAAGTTAGAGTGAATCAGAACTGAATCGAGTCCGTTTTATATATGAAGTGTTTCATTCTGCAAGGTAACTCGAAGCACAGTGCTGTGAATTTAATGCTATCAAGTCAGGTGGCTGTGTAGGCAAACACAGCAGGCTTTCTGCATAAAGCAGCAACATGCACTGCTGTAGCCATTAGGAGCAGTTTCACTAACAAAGAAATAGGGGAGAAATACTCATCAGAGTCTTTCTCAGTGGGCAGTTTTTGATAAGTGCCACAAGAAACTTTGAATGCACACTGAGCTGGATCACCTTGCTTTAAATGGACCCTGATTTTTCTCTGCCATTTCAGCCTTCTTCAGCTTCTCCTTTATTTATATTCCTCCCCAAAATGAAGCTGTTTTGATCTCCTCAGCAGGTGCTATTATGGTCATGCTGCCCTTATTTCAAAACAAAATAATCTAATGCAATTTAAAATGTCAGGATTTGATGATACAAAGCTCAAGACGAGAAGGTTTGTCCAGTTTTTATTATTTTAAACTAAGAACTCCACCTTTACTTTCAGTGACCTTTCTGTCAAGTCTTCTCATATTAGTCCTATTTCCTCTCATGTCCTGATAATACGCACCAGCAGATGTTACTATAGGTAGCTGATACTACTACACTTTCATTTCCTGTGGGGAAGGAGTTTGCCTCTGAAGTAACCCTGCACAGCTCTGTGTGCTAGTGAATGGATATCGCTGCCTGGCCAAATAATCCCAGCAAGTGAGAGGTCACAGTTACTTCTGTTCTGCTCCGAGATGCTGTTTTCCCTGTTTGTGGCCAAGCATGGACAGATATGAGAGGAAGGAGGAGAGAAAGGATAGCAGAGCTGGGGGAAAATACGGTGTTTTGTTGATGTTTGCAGGACTCAGGACAGATGGTCAGTCACAGATGGATGCTTTGGGCTGGCAGATCAGCCACAACAGCTATTACTTTGGCTGCTGGCTCCCTTCTGCAGTTAGCTGTGTGGCCTGGTCAGCTCTGTCTGCTTGTTTTTTACAGACCTTTCCTAGTCTGGGCAGCTCTGAATGGCTCATAACAGCCTGTTGGAAGCAGTACAGTCAGGCTCAAGATGGCTGAAAAGCTGAGCAAGATGGAGAGAAAAGACAGATGATGGAAGAGGAGCTTTGAGGGAAGAGGAGACAAGATGACTGCACATCTCTTGGTCCTTGCCCATGCAGTGGATGTTATTGGGAGGGGCTCCAGTCAGTGGGGATCTTATGGAGCTACTGGGATATTTCAGGTCCAGAAGGGCTTTGTTACTGGTGTGTAGCAGATGTTGGTAAGCCCCTGCCTTTTCTACAAGTCCTCTTTCCCTTCCCGGTCTAGTTCTTTTTTTCTAGGGAGACAAACTCAACCCTTCATTATCATCTTATCTCATTACTTCTGGTGCATCTTTTAATGAGCTCATTTTGGATTCCAAACAATCTTTACACATTCCTTGGGCTTTTCCAGCTGAAGGGTTTTATTGGTATAATTCAATACCCTTCTCCTCTTGCATCTTTCCCATTTATGCTCAGTGTTCAAGACTAACAGAATATCTATAAATCTGGTGTACACTTCCCAAGATTCTAGTCGCAGCTAGTGTCAGCCAGCAAACCCTCAGTCATTACTGTGCTTGCCTGTAGGAGTCAACAACTGAATTTACTAACTTTAATGAAAACTGGAAAAAAATGTTCCACTACGTCTTCCTTCCTGGCCTCATCCTTGGGCTTTTAGTCCCTAGCAGGTGAAAAGCTGCACTGGCATGAATCTAAATACAATAATAGAATAGTTTGGGTTGGAAAGGACCTTCGGATTGCCTAGTTCCAACCCCCCTACCATGGGCAGGAACACCTCCCACTAAACCATATTGCAACTTTGAGCTCCGATTTTTCAGGCTGTTGTCATCTACCTCCCAAAGGTACCAATTCTTTTGCAGGTAACAAAAGGGGTCTCTAACAAGTGTTGTGTCATGGAGATATGTCCTTTATGGTTTTAAATGGTTGAAATGTTCCAATATAACCCTCACCCTCTAGTCTTCTTCCTTGGTTTCATTCCCTGCTTCTTTTAATAGAGTACAAGAGAAGTGCAAGAGAACAATGGAAGAGCAACCTCTTTCAAAGCCTTGTGAAATTACTTTTGAATCAGATGCTAATTCAGTCCTATTGTTCACAAGTTGCTACAAGCAGCCTTGCTCTGACTGGATAGAACACAAGTTCTATCTCTACAGCACCATGAAGGTTTATGACAGCAAGCCCATGAGGGAAGAACAGTACTATCAATGCAAGCTTAAATTGCTCCAGCAGAGCTCACTGGATAAGTGCCTGCTGGCATTGTTATGCATATCAGTAACCTAAAGCAATTAAAGCCTGAAGGATAAAACTGGGGTTGGAGGTGGTTATGAGGAGAGTCTTACATGTTGCACAGTCACCTTACACATACACAGAAGCAAGGACCTCAGAAAGCTTATGGCTACTGAACAGTAGCGTTTATGACCTCATCAACAAGTAGAATCATAGAATGGTTTCAATTGGAAGGGACCATAAAGTTCATCTGTTTCCAACCCACTGACATGGGCACGGATACCTTCCACTAGATCATGTTGCTCAAAGCCCCATCCAGCCTGGCCTTAAGTACTTTCAGAGATGAAGCATACAGGTACAGACAATATGCTTCCTGCTTTTTACATGGATTTCTTCACTGAAGAAACACCTATCCCCTTCTGCTGGCAGAAAGTGTACCAATGGGCAATTGGTCCTATCCAACAACTTCCTTGGTAGCCATGGCCTTTAGCGAGCTATAATGTCTTTTGCCTCTAAACTCTACAGCTACTTGAAAGCTGAAATCCTTGGCTTTGCAACACCATTAAGGGACAGCGTCAGCCGTTTCCTGAAAGAATACAACCAGCAGCACCACCTAGAGATATGCAATGACATTCCCAAGCATAACATGGGTTTAATGTATACCAAAGGTTTTAGTATCAGCCAGGGATGATTATTTTAGGACAAAACTAACATCTGTTGCACCATTTAGATTTCTAGCATGAGAGCTGGGTCTGCAAAGCACTGAAAGAAAGTGAGAGATGCTGAATGTACTCAGTTTCCTTCTCCTGACTGAGCCCATAACCTTGATATATCAGACAGGGCTGCTGCTGCTCTCACTGATCTCATCAGTAGTAGTGCCACATCACCAGGAGAAGCTGACTGCCAACAGAAGGCTCAGCAGCTCCAGAGTTTAATTGTGAATGGTACCTTCAGACTCCATCATTCACACTTGGCAAAGGCCAGCCAATTTTACAACCTTCTGCTGCTTTGACCAGTGCCACTGTGTTAAGCTAGGTTTTATGTGCTGCAGGAGGCTTCTCTTGCAAAAGCTCTTCAGTGTTTTTTGGGGTATGTGGCCTTGTGACCCGCTGAGGCAGCAGCAACACGTTTATTCAACTCACAACAGATCTCCCCCATCCATCATCCATGTCATATTACCCAAGAAATCAGGTTTTTACCTCTCCTTCCTGGACCATGCTTGTGAGAGATCCCCCAGAGCAGTCTGAGCTAGAAAATGCATCTCAGCTGAAGAGGTTCAGCTGGGTGTGAATCAAATAGATTGTACAGATATAAAGATCCTGGGACAGGAAAACTGCCATCTTATCTCTGACCATATATTTATTGGAGTCTCTGGTGGATATAATGCTAAACTGGTATTAATCTGTATTATTTCCCTTTGTCCTATCAACATCCAGGAATTCATGTAGATTGTGTCCTACCAAGTGCACATGGTGTATTTTTATTCTCTACACCCAAGTTAAAGCACTGAAAAAGAAAAAAAAAAAGGAAGAAAAGGAATACAGGTTGCTTTTTCTGAACTGTGTGATGATGTGAATGATAGGAGAAAAAACGGATCTGTGATAGGAACAGTCCAGAAATGGCTTACAAAAGACAGCAGAAAACTGTTCCCATCTGTCCATGGCAATGATTCAGGCTGGGATTTTTAAAGGCACCTGTTGTAGTGATGCGCCCAATGGCAGAATGATTTGCCAGATTCTCAAACTTCAGTATGGGATGAAGAGCATCACTGCATGGCCCACATCTGAAATACTCCACTCTGAGAGCTCCCTGGGTTTTTTTGCTGATTAGCTTTGCTTTTATTTTGAAGAAAAATGACTTGAATGAGACCACTGTTTTTGCTCTCCTCTCCCAATCATCTGTAGCTGCAGAAGCAGCATTTCAATGTACTTCTTCTCATTTCAGAGTCTTCAGTGTGTGTCAATATGTCTGCTTAGGATGATAGATAGATAGATAGATAGATAGATAGATAGATAGATAGATATGTTAACTGGCAGTTTGCTCCTCCATTTCCTGGGGAAATTTTATCACTTCAACAACAGCTTCAAAAATGAGTTTCTACCTGAACCAAGCAAGGAGCAATTAAGACTCTTCATTCCATTTCTCCAGACTTAGAAAGGGCAGTGGTGATTTTACCCTCTGTTTGAAACCTTTAAACAACATCAAGCTATCTAATGCTCTTGAAAAGTGACAAAGATGGTGATGAAGCATAAGAACCCTACTCTTTGGTGAGGTTTCAAGCCTATTTGCAGGCTTAGTAGGTGACCTCAATGGGCTATCTCCCAGAGGAAAAGATAAAACAGATTGGGGTACAGGTGTCACTGGCAGAAGAGAATTGAGCTCAAGCAGCACAAAGCTAACACTTCCCTCCCCCAGACTAAGATAGCTATGGACATGTACAGGAGTATATTCAGACAGTGTGCTGGCAACATAACAAAAATATTTACTTGCATTGTCTTCAATTTGATCAGAGATTTATTCTAATTATCCAGTAGAAATTAAATACCTTTCCCCATTAGATGCTAAATAAAGTGAATTCAGTTGCATTCTACCAACTTAGTTAACTCACAGGGGGAAATTGTGTGAGGAGCTGAATATCCTGTTCTGCCTGGTGAGGGGTGCAGCCTGCACAGCACCTTGTAGGATGAAGAATCCTGAGTGCTCCCCTCTCTGCAGGCTTGCTCTGCAACTCCCCAACCCTTTGAAGGGATCACAGATACATGAAGGGATAATGAAGTCTGTCTATACAATTATAATGGATTACTTAAAGTATCAGAGTTGCTGTAAATAAATCATTATATCTGGCTCATTTAGCCTGACTCCTTCTCTCAGATGGCTTGTAATACAGTCCCAGCTCTGAAAGTCAGCTATTCCTTTGCAATTAGATTTATCACTAATCAAAAACGGAAGCTATCCTGCCAGCTCTGAATTGCATGAATTGAAATACCATGTTGGGCTTAAGCTTCAAAACTGTGTTTATTCATTTATGCAAATTAAAAAAAAAAAAAAACAAACAAACCCATCTGCAAATGTTTAGATGCCCTAACTATTAATTAAAATTTAGAATGACCATCCAGTGAGTTGCAGCACCCACATTAACCTGGCCGTCTAATAAATCACAGCAGCAGAAGAGCTCCTTTCACCTTCCTGTCTCCCAGCAACGCACCTTCCACCTTCCTCAAAAACTCCATCTTGTAAATGGTTTATAGTAATCACATCTCTGCAAGCCATAATTTTCCCTTTTCACAAAACCTGACAGGATGACCGATCTTGCAGGGATCATGCAGCCAGACCTGCACTGACTGTCCTTGGGACAGAGGTGTCACTGGGCTGGGGTTGATTTCGAGATCTGGCTTTGTGCTCTCTGTCTGTCCTCCCACATGAGGGGAATTTGCACTCTAAGGCTGCACTCCACTTGAGGCTGGACCAAGGCTGTCTTAAAAAGTATCTCCCTTATCTCCCTCTCACCACTGCGTACAGCACCAGACCAGTTTTATGGTTACATCTGATGCCCACCTCCCTGACAAGCTGCGCTTGTCACTGACTCACTCTCTTTTTTCCAACTTTGGGTCTCAAATCACCACATGGAGAGAAAAAGGATTTTGTATCTTGGAAGGTCTGAGGTTGCTTCTAATTCAGGACCAAATGCTTATGCAGAGGTGAGTGTGATGTCTCTCCCCCACTGCCAAATACACCCACAAAATCACAGCCCAGAAATTCATCTTCTGCAAATATGTATTGGGCCAGGACATCAAACAACATGCTGTGTGGGTGGATGTAAATAAAATCCATTTACCATTGCAATCTAGCCACCCGTTGGCAGCCATGGCAACTGAATAACGGTACCCAGATTCTGCCGTTAGTGATACAGCAAAGAAGTTTATATGACACAGTGCAAGATAGGTTTACACCAAGTTTCACATAAGGAAGTCAAAAGGTAATATGTTGTTTGCCTAAAGTTAAGGTAGGAATTAGGTGTGTGTGGGAGGAGACATCTGGATGTGACCAGATTATATTTTGTAGTTTAACCCCTTTACTATCTTGCAAATAGATTTGGGTGTAAAGATAAATACTCCTTGAAATTGCTTCTCAGTGAGATTCAGTTCAATGGGCAGGATTCTGAGTCTATACGCAGTAACCAAGGCTGCTTTGAAGACATGAAAATATTTTTCTACCACCATGTAACCTCATGAAATATTAATATCAGATATACTTCACACGCATTTCTTGGTCTCTGAGGGAATGATTACAGAGAGAAAGAAGTGTTTGTCTAGGGATGGCAAATTCTATGGAATAAGTAGCATGTGGTGCAGAAGTCTATTCTGCACAAGGCAGCAACACAACCCCAGACTCTACCCAATTATCCGCTGAGGTCAGCTTTTTAAGAAAGTACAGTCTTAGTTATTACGTAAAGACTGGTAAGAGGATAATATTAAAAGAAAATGTAGATCTTTCTTTCTTTTCCCCTAGATTTTATTCTGTTGCCCACAATACGTGTTGCACAGAACAGACTAATTTCAACAAACATTCCCTCTTGCTGACTATAATAGCCATATATAAAAGTGAATATAAACCAGAAAAATTAATAGAATCTCAAGTTGAAACTTTTTCAAGCATGACATAATGTTTTTGCCAATTTAGTTTTATTACTTCATGACAACATGGTTTTTGGTAGAGTCCAGTTAGCCATAACTGTGACTATTCAGTACACAGAACTCATTAATGTAGCAATTGAGTGACATTGTGCTATAGATTTCAGTAAAGTAGCCACAGTATGCTAATGTGTATGCTCACCTGTAGTAGCGTGGCCCAAGAAAGCTGCTCTCATCAAAACCATGTAGGACTTGGTGCTGCAGGGCATTGGTGTGGTTTAACCCCAGCTGACAACTAAATGTCATGCAGCCACTCTCTCACCCCTACCCCCTGGTGGGATGGCGACAAGAATCAGTAAAACCTGTGGGTTGAGAGAAGAACAGTTCAATAATTGAAATAAAATAATAACAATGATTAATAATCATAAACCCCAACTATTTTAACAAAAAGGCAGAAAACAAAAAGGGAAACAAAACCCAGGAATCACAAGTGATGCACAATACAACTGCTCACCAATGTCCAGCCTGTTCCTGAGCAACGATTGATGGCTTCTGGCTGACTCCCCCCATTTTATCTACTGAGTATGATGTCTTTTGGTATTGAATACCCTTTTGGCTAGTTTGGATCAGGTGTCCTGTTCCTGCTGCCTCCCAGCTTCTTGCACCCCTCCTTACTGACAGAGCGTGAGACTGAAAAGTCTTTGATCAGAGTAAGCATTATCGAGCCACAGTGAAAACCTTGGTGCATTATCAGCATTATTCTCAGGCTAAAGACAAAAAACATAACACTGCACCAGCTGACAGGAAGAAAATGATCCCAAGTGAAGCCAGGATAGGTGAAAACATGTCTTAGTCCCTTCTGATACATCAGTCACAAAATAAAAAACATCATGTATCTAGTGAAATTCGATAGTGATTCACAGCTGTGCAAAAGAGAAGTTCCCTAGACACTCAGGAGCATCCTTTTAATTTTCTTCATAGTTCCTTGGTCTCAAGTTTAAAGTCTTGAGTGTAGCCCTGTCATGGGTTCAGCAGCAACAGTCATTTTTTTTCTTTTTTGTAGTAGTTGGTGCAGCACTGTGTTTTGGATTTTTGACTTGGGAACAGTGCTGATAACACCAGTGTTTATAGTTATGGCTTAGAATGTTTAGGCTGAACAAGGACTTTCTGAGTTTCATGCTCTGCCAGGGAGGGGGGAAGCTGGGAGGAAGCCAGGAGGAAGCAGCAACAGGACACCTGACCCAAATTGACCAAGGAGGTATTCCACACCACAGCAC
>JASSUY010033396.1:0-26714 GCA_032466535.1 Forpus xanthops
AAAATCCATAACACAGTGCTACACCAGCTACTGCTTAAAGAAAAATGACTGCTGCTGCTGAACCCATGACATCCAGTAAACTACAAAGTTTAGTGAAATTTTGTATTAGCAATTTAAATGAAAAGCTACTAGAAATTGAACTTTTTTTTTTTTTTTTCACCATGACAAAACAGTACCATGCTGTGCTAAGAAACAAAATATTTTGGTTGGCAAAAAGAAAATGTCAACCCATGTAAGAATACAGGTCTCCCTCCCTTGTCCTGCAAAGGGAGTAACCATGAGCTATCTGCTTATAGTCATCAGGCCTATGAGGATCCACACAGGGAAAACAAAAATCACAGAATTATAGAATGGTTTGGGTTGGAAGGGACCTTAAAGCCCAACTAATTCCAACCCCCCTGCCATGGGCAGAGACCACTTCCACTAGACCAGGTTGCTCAAAGTTCTGTCCAGCCTGGCCTTAAATACTGCAGGGATGGGGCAGCCACAGCTTCTCTGAGCAACCTGTGCCAGCGTCTCACCACCCTCACAGCAAAGAATTTCTTCCTAATGTCTTATCTAAAAATAACCAGTATCAATCCAAAGAGAGGAATTTGATATGACTGTTTAGAAAAGGAACTTCAAGGACAATTGGAGAGTCTGTCAGACTACTGTGAGAAGAACACACTTTTTTTTTGTCAATGCAGAAGTAGAAGGCAACAACACTATTAACAATTGCATCAGTATCCAGACACATCGCAAATGTTCCCAAAAGTCAGTGCACAAAGCATATCAGCCTGAGAGAAAATTGAATTTGTTCAGGAAACTCTTACGCAGCTACTGATTTTGACCATAAAAATCATTTCAAAGCACTGTCTTCATCTCCAGCATTGTTTCCAGCTGTGTTAAAGCAAATCTGAATTCCTTCATCTGCAGCTGCATTTCTCTCCTCTTTTGCTTTCTTTTGAAAGCAGTACAGTGATAATAAATTCAAAGACAAAGCAGCTTCATTCCAAGCCTTTTTCACTTCTTCCTCATTCTGATGGTCACTGATCATAGACACATATTATAGAAAGAAACTGAGACTAAAGCTATACTAAAGGCAAATTAATATACACAAGGACACATGGGTTTGCCCTTAAAAGAACAGTATATGAATGCCAGGGAACTGATGGAATCTCATCCTTTCTGCTCATAGGAACAATGTATTTGGTCTAGTGTTGCTTTCTCTAGCATTAATATTCAGAATATAAGAATAATCTGTACATCAAACCAAGAAAATTCCCCCCCCCCAAAGGCTCCACTGAATGAGCAGAATGAGAGAATAAACATAGATTATCACATGTTAATGCTGGTTTAGAATTTTTTTTGAGGAGAGGGGAAATGCAGAAGTTATTTAATTACCTCTGTCATCCCCTCATGCACTCACATACATTGACGTTCATCAACACTAACAGCACTTAGGGAAGAAGGGGGATGGGGATAAGAAGAAAAGGAAGGGTTGCATAGAAAACTAAGATAAAAATAAATATTCTTTGTGAATCCAGATTACAATGCCTGTTGTTTCCAAGATATGACAAAATCTTGGAGATACAGAGAGGTGATAAATTCGTCCTCTGTACCTCATAAGTGATAGCAGGGGCTGTAGTAACAGACTGCAGCTTCATTTATAGATACCTCTGAAGACCTGAATTAAGCTGCTCATTGTCCTTGCACATAATGTGATCAGTTTTACAGAGATCAGTGTCTTATCTGCAGATGCCTGCTCACCAGTTAAGAAATCGATCAGCTAAGCTTCAACAACTGCCAGATAAGCAACCAAGGCCATGCATCCCTGATACTGAATTTAAACAGAGGTTACAGCTCCTATTTTCCCAGCAGAGAGTTTCTGTAGCAGACTGTAGGAACTCCCATTCAGAGCTGCTGCAACAAATGGCAGGGAAGAGGAGAAACAAGGTCTCACTTGGTGTGTGCAAATTGTTGTGTCTAAACAGCACAAGGTTTTTTCCTGCTGTGTATCCCCCTTTCTTTTGCGAAATATCCTCACAGTACCTGACCTAAACACAGAACTGCTCTCAATGCACAGGATGCCTTCACATCTTTGGTAACACTTAACATTCAAACTCCTTATATGCTGGAATATGACAACATCCTCCTATGTTCACAGGCTGCACAGTTACTGTTAAGGTTCTCTTATACATACCCATAGCTAAAGAAAGAAAATATTTTACTGAAAGTCTGAAAGAAAGGCAAAATACCCTGCTATGTCATGCAGAGGTCTTCTTCCCGCCTCTCGAGCTGATTTTACACACTGATAGCCGAGAATGGAGGAAGAAAGAGAGTAAGAGAAATCCCCAAGAATCCAGCTGGGTGAAGTTAATTCTTTCAGAGATGACGAAAACTTTGGTTATTCTATGAAGTAACTTTTTACAAATGTTGTAAAGTCCAAAGCACAGCATCGAGGAGGGCTGCTACTCAGTTCTTTGCTCCCTCTTGCGGAACCTGGCAATAGCTCTTCTATTCATGGGCTTGACCTTGGCAGCTGCTAGGCACTGATTACAGTGACTGGTAAACATGGGTCTTCCTAAGAAATTTTGGATTCTCTGACAGCTGAAGATTTGAAATTTAGAGATGACCATCTGCATGCTGCAGTGTGGGAAGATACATGCAAGGAGGACACCCTTTTTTGTTCTAATGCTCTTCAATCTGTTGTGAGTTACTTCTGATTGAGTTAAACAATCTGGTATGGTTTTATGTCCTTTTAAGTTAGCGAAGTTTTCAGTTATCTTACTCATCAGCACGCCAATCTAACTCCAACATGACTTAAAGAATGAAGAAAAACAGACAATAAAGAGGATGCTGGGCTCCCTGTCTACAGTAGTTTCAAGTTCAGTCATTTCCTGTCTTTGAGTCCTGCCTTTGGAAAGTGTACATCTGGATGCAGTGCATGTGAGAGATGTTGAGTGCCCATCTGACCTTTCTGCTGAGTCAATGAGCAGGAGGATCTGCTGTCAGAGTTACTCTATAAGTGAGGTATTTGTGAGAGGTGGGCCAAACTCCCCAAGTTTGTGTCACAAGGGATTCTGAACAGTTTTTATGCAGCAATTGCTGGGGTAGAATTCAAATAAGTGACGAAATATGTCTATGTTTTTTAATTCAATTAGAAATTTATATTCACAACCTTCAATTTCCATCAAGAACCTACAAAACATTTCAAAGTCATACATTTAAATGCATTATTCAATAAAGCATACACAAGAAACAAATCAACAATACATTCTTATGATATATTGATCCTTACAGGTCCCTTCAAACTCAACATATTCTATGATTCTATGGTATATGTAGGTGGCACTTATAAATATCAGAGCACATGAGAAAAACAACTCTCTGCATATTTCTCCATGAACAAATCTGGTAATCAGAGATTTCTCACATGTACCAGAAAATCACAGCACAGAAAAAGGAAAGCAAATAGAAACAAATGGGTACACAGTGCACGTTGTCTTCCCAAACTAAGCAAATGGCTTTGCATTCAGTCCTCTATAGGCAAGGACAGTATCTCTATTGTCAGTAGGGTTGCAGAAAGTAATACTACAGAATGGGATGATTTTATGTCCCAAAAAAAAAAAAAAAGAAAAGATCAGAAGAACCTCTGAAAAGGGAAAAAAAAGCAACTGAAAATTATACAAGCCTCTGTAATGTGGTAATTTCTGTCCCTCCTCTGTAACATCTCAGATTGCAACTGTATTTGAGGAGGTTAGGTTAAGACACACTGATGCGAAACAGTATTCCCTGCCTTAAGCAGGAATTCTAATAAACAAACAATTGCAATTCTCAAGAGAAATTTTCGGATTTTTGTAGACAGACCTATTAATCTGGAAGTGTCTTTTCCATTTTTAATGATATGCTTTTGCTTGTAGCACAGTGCTATCAGGAACTGAAGTTATTTGGATATGCTTGAAAACATGACTTCCTACAGAAAGTTTTATCTGCTCGTTTATTATTTGCCTTGAAGCTCTCATCAAATGTAGATGACAGAATGTTTTTCCAAATACCTGCCCTAAATCCTTTGAAGAGGTTTATTTATGCCATTATTATAGTATAAGTGATTGTATTGATATTAATAAGGTTTTACCATTTTCATCTTTTCCACCTCTTAAGACAGGAATTTAAATGAATGAGACTGTCACTTTTTCTCAGTTCCGAGAATTAAAAGAAGGTTATTTTCAAGAACCTCCATAATGGAAATATCACTGCACTGGAAAGGTATTTAGAAATCTGTTTTGTGAGTCTGCATTTAGTGAGAATGACAATGAAGTACTTGAAAGCTGGTGAACAAAAAGTGCTTCTCAGCTGCACCTGAGTTAGATTTCTACCTGAGGCTCTGGATAGCAGCAGGCCATAAGCAACTGCTAAAGGAACACAGTTAGTGGTTCTCACACAAATCCAAAAATGAGCAGCATGAGATTCTCTTTCTCCATTTGTCTGACCACCATCCAACCTCAGATCTGCTCCACTTGCTGCCAACTTCCTCACTCCTTTCCACATTTGAGAAGAGATGCTGTGGTAGCAGGCCCATGTAAAGGTGTATCTGCTGTATTCATTCACACTTTTCTTGGGCTGCCCAATAACCATATTTTTAAGTCTTTTCACTCCATCTTCTATCACTAAATTCTACTGCAAAAGATTAGTGATACGCTTTTCACTCCATTCATGTGAAATCCAGAAAAGGCAGACAGCTTTGCCTATTTCTAGCAAGAGAGAGAGAGCACATAGGCAATGCACTAGCTGATCACAGCACAGACTACCACACTTGTAGTCACTGAGGCCAGGTTTTAGGAGAAATCAGCAATGGCTGAGACGATGCTTTCAAGTGTTCATCTACTTTTCAATGCAATATTTTTTACAAAACTACACTAAGAGCTTGGCATCTAAGTACATGAGGTGTTTTAACCAGCTTTCTTTAACCAGAAATATCTTTCCTGGTATTAATTATGTTTTGCTTGTGCTTTGGTATATTAATACTGTCTTGAGTTGAAGATACAATTTAGGGTTTGCTATCACATTTATTAGTATCAGATGTGTGGACTGGTGCTTCATTTCCCATGAAACAAGGTGCTTGATGTAACAATTAACGTGGAAAAGAAACCCACCATTTTTTTCCATAGCAGAGAAAAATGGATGATTAAAAATTTAGACAGGTTTCTGGTCTGCCCAATTTGAGTGATTTTGTTCTGTGACATGCTAAAGCTTGAAAATATTATACAGCTTGGAGGAAGTTGTCCACTCTGTAGTAATTGCAGTTCTATATTTGCTTTATGTTTACACATTATTATCTGACTCCTCATTGAGGAGAAATAATTAGAACTTAGCTAACTATAAATAAGGCATACACTATTTCTGGCAAATTCCTGAATGCAACCGATTACCGTTGGTAGAAAAGCTACTAAGGCATGAACCTCCTAAAACCTGCACAGTGATCTTTCCCATCTGTCTAACTTCTATAATTAAAGACATTAGGAGTGAAGAGAATGAAAGCTTTTGGTTTGGTTCTCCAGTATGAATGGCATCTATCAATTTTTTACAGACAGGCTTATTTGCCTTCATTTCACCATTTTGGTCTTATTTCCTGCTAGTACAAGGAGACCCATAGGGGACAAAGTCTGACGGATGCATTCTGCTTTCAGCTACTCCAGCAGAATGTTTAATGACTTCAGTTGTACCAGTGTTCAACAAAAAGTAAAATTTTGCTCATTGGGTACAGGCAAATCTATAAGCCTTAAGTGAGACATATGCCTGTGGGAGAAGTAAGGAAATAAACAAGTTTTTTTTTATATGACATAAGAGGATGAGTGAGTTCTTTCTGGTTTCAGAGCACACTGGACCAATACAGAGAAGCCTGTTGGCATATAAACTTGAGGGAGGTGAAGCTTCCAGGGTTACCACGCCAACTGGGATAATTCGTCATAGACCTTCTGAAAACTAATTGACTTTTGACAACTTGCCTGAGTTGCAGATCTACCAACTCATATAATTCATTCAACAGTTTTTAGCCTGGTTATGCTCTTGATAAGTTTAGAAGTACTTTCTGAACTAATTTTGCTTGTTCCCTTTACATGCTTGCTCCTTTCTCCATCTTCTTACATCTACTACATGTCTTGTAGTAGATGAAGGAAAAAGAGATGTTCTGCTACTGTGATCCATCATATCAGAAAATATTTCATGTTCTGACTCAAGGGAAGCAAAAAAGATTTGTCTTCATAACAGAATCTACTGTGTTTTGGCTGAGGTTCAGATTATACAGATTACCTTGTCTCTATTAAAATCATAAATATAATTGTCTTATAAAATGTCAATATCTCCAGGATATGGGAACTTGAAACTAAAATTCTGCAGATAACTTATTTAGATTTTTTTCTTTTTTATATATATACACAACCAATATTATAATGATTTAAGAAAAAAACTTCATCTCAAAGTGTGTTTGATTTGATAACTACAGAGACAGGAATATGAGATTAGATATTAGTTAATAAAATGTCTATGAGGCATATACCCTTCTGGAAAGAGTAGTCATACAATAGGGGTTCTGTATTCAAGCGTCATCTAAGTAGGTTAGTAAAGAAGGGTCCTAGGGGAAGGCACTGCCTCCTGTGGCTTGAATCTGACACAGAACAGACTTTCTGTGTCAGTATGAGCTGGCTTGAAGCAGGCTGTTGCATGCCAGTTTTTCCTACCCTCCTGCAGATGCTCTCAACTCCTGCTGTCGGTTACCACTGCCAACGGTGTACCTCCCACAGCCATGAAGGAGACAAGCACAGTCACTGTAAATGTTATGGGTTGCAAAATATGGCAGTTCTGATCCTTCTCAAAAACACTCAGCTAAGAACTGGCAAACTGAACTTCAGCCTACAGAAAATTTCACATAAGGAAACCTTTTCTCATTGGATGTGACCTCCCATTTACAGAAAGTTTTTAACCTAAATTACCTCATTGAATGCATAAAATGGGAGGAAAGTGAACATTTTTCTCTCCTCACTCAGGCAGGTAACACCTGTCTCAGAGTTATCTGACAGGTATTGGAGCAAGATATTTTTCTGTAACAATATACAGAAAACTATATAGCTGCTCTCAGATCTGAAAGTCTTTGTTCTCCATTTTCTTTTTCTTTGTCATATGTATGTTGTTTAAGTGAATGAAATACAGTTGATCTCAACTAGAGAGCCAATAATAAATTTGGAAATAAAAGAAAACAAACCTATTAAGTACTGAACTCTCATTTATATTATGTTCCCTTGATATTTCTATAGGGTTTCAGATTGGATAATACACAAGTCAAACTGCAATAGTTTCCTCATGTCAGAGATTAAACTGGTGTCCTTCTCCTCACCAAGCTGTCTGTTATTTATCCTTGTATACATCACTGAGCCCCTCATACCTGCATCAGTTTCATAAATTCTACTGTAGCATTTTCATCCTCATTTAGCACTTGAAAACGGATAAAAAAGCAAACCTGAGGAGAATCAGGAGGGGAGAGTACACAGTAGAAAGAAGTTCCTAAGCAGACAGAAGAAAGATAAAAATAGAACAGGCACATAGTTGAAAACTGAAAGCCTATCTTCAGATCTGTAGGTAAACCCAAAGGAAACTGCTGTGATCCTCTAAACATCTTCACTTGGATATATGTCAGAGCTTTCTCATACAAACCTTGTGCTCCTTTCTCAGTTCTGGCAAAATTGTTCCAAAACCTCCCTCCTCCTGCAACTTCCTCTGTTCTGTTGCTGAAGCCAAACGTGTGGCCGCGACACATCTACCCTGCCCTTCCTGCCTTTTCCACCCAAATAAGCTTCTCCGTGGAACAGAGAAGGACAGGGAAGCCAGATAGCCTAACCAGATTCAACCCTTAAGTTTCCACCATGGTATCTGGTAGCTAGAGCTGCACCTCCTCCAAAAACCAAAGCGAGTTGCTTAAGGACTGCTCCCTAGCGTTACCCTATGCTCAAAGGGATAAAGTCCAGCAACACCAACAGAAATCCTTCCTGAAGACTCCAGCTGCATCATGGTCTCTCTCCCAGTTTCAGTAACATGCTCCAGGGAATGACCTGTCTGTAAAAATTTAGCATGTCCTCAATGTGTCCAGCTTTTTTTCTTCATGTACTCTTATCCGGAATTAAATGCGCTCCCTGTGTGAAGTGCTGTTAA
Organism: Forpus xanthops; assembly: GCA_032466535.1. Lineage (NCBI taxonomy): Eukaryota > Metazoa > Chordata > Aves > Psittaciformes > Psittacidae > Forpus > Forpus xanthops. Next base: position 8,185 of record JASSUY010033396.1, read on the forward strand.
GCTTGATTTCCGCATGTGAAATTCAGATGGGTTGGCTTGGCTGCTGCTATATTGCCTCCTCTTTCCATGAACTGACCTACATAGAGTCAGTCCCTGTGGAACATCTACATGCACTGCAGAGCCACTTAATGCTGCAACAGTTCAGAAGTCCTTAACTGTGTAAATGGACATCCCAATAATATCAAGATAATAAATTATGGTTCTAATTTTAATCAATTAACTTCTGGCTTCTGAGCCTTCAGGTTAGTCTGCATTCATACTAGCAGTGTTTTGAAAAATACCAGGAAAGCTTGATCCTTATTCACATTATGATTGTTTTAAATGAAAATAGCTTGTCTTTGAATCATCTGACATCAGCATTCAGGGCTTCAACTAAACAGACATTCACTAGGATGTCGAGATGCTTTTGGTGTTTCCAGTATCAGAATTGAAGTGTGATCCCAGGAACATCTAGCCTGTTTCGCTATGAATAGAAAATAAAGCACTGCTTTGTTAAATATCGCAACTGAAAGTTCAGGTGAACTAACCACATAAGAAGCTCACAGATGCTCAGGTATTTTATGTATAGTGGACATTAGTGTAATAATGTTTATTTTGCAATTACTAAATGAAGAAAACTTCTGGGCCATTCTTCTAGCTCTCTCCTAAAACCTATTTTTCCTTTGTCATGTTTTAAGCCGTCGATCAGCCACTCAGTTTCCTATCTCACTCGCTTCCCCCTCTATCCTCCCCCCACTCCCGGAGGGATGGGAAGGAGAATCAAAAGAATGCAACTCCCACAGGTTGAGATAAGAACAGTTTAGTAACTAAGGTATAACACAAACCACTACTGCTACCACCAATAATAATAATGACAAGGCAAATACAAGGACAGAATACAACAGCTCACCAAGTATACTCAGCCCGACCAAGCAGTGCACCTCCCCCAACCCTTCTGGGTCTCTGCTCTTCATTTTTCCATCCCGGACATGACGTGCTGTGGTATGCAATACCTCTTTGGTCAGTTTGGGTCAGGTGTCCTGTCTCTGCTTCCTCCCTGGCCTCCCCCTCCTCCCTGGCAGAGCATGAGGCTCAGAAATTGCTTGGCCAGCCTAAATATTACCAAGCAGTAACTGAAAACACTGATGTTATCAGCACTGTTCACAGGCCCAAAATCAAAAGCACAGTGCTGCACCAGCTACCAGGAAGGAGAAAAATGACTGCTGCTGCTGAACCCATGACATCCTTGTAAACAAGTCCTGCACAAATCCTTTTGAAATGAAAATTCATTACCTTCAAAATTAAATGAAGAATAAAACATGGTAAAACCCATATATTCTCTAGGAGCAACAAGCCTTCTTAAAAATCAGTACTGTCTTGAGACAGGAAATTCTACATATGAAATACATTCTAGAAGTAAAAAAATGATGTGATAAAACATTGGTTAATGTCCAATAATAGAGAAATGAATGCTGGAACTTCATCTAGAAAGCAACAGTGTTTCACACATAGTTTAATGTGCTTTAGAGCCAGGTTTCAGCATGTTGGATAAATTACAGCTTTGCTTTTCTGAGGCAGAAATCAAGCATAGGAAGCATCCTGGTTTTGCAGATAACAATTTGCACATGATATTAAATTTTGTTTTAATACTCACTGCTATAACATCACTGAGTACACATATACATTGGTATCATGGGCCTCAGAGAAACTGGCAGTCTAGGACAAGGAATATTTAGGATACAGTATCAATACCAGGAAATAGAGAAGTCAGTGTTGATGCACACATTTCCAAAGCTGAAAGGACAAGAATTCAGTCTAAAGCTATAAATTATTCATAGCCTATTCTTACATATTGGGGAATACACCTGAATACTTATATGCTACAAAACTGATAAGGTCCCTATAAATTTGGGAAATCATGAGACTGCAGAAATTTTCCTTATTTTCATTATACCGGCCTTATGGGACAAGCTGTGCCACAGTGGATTTCACGGATACAAGACATACAAGCAGAACAGATAAATCTGGGGAAGACCTGAACCTTGAATAAATGCCCTTATTTTTTTAAGCAATTTTCCCCAGAACAACTGGATTTGTCAGTAATTTGAGAACTGAAATCACAGACACTCAAAAGTTATGTTGCACTTCTTTGCTAATAAGTTTGGAAATTGTTTTCACAATGCATCCATATTCAATAACATAAATATCTGATCTGTGAATCTCTTTTGCTGTAAATCTTCTTTAGCTGTTTATAACAAGACAAAATAAGGGCAAAGCACAACCATTTGGTAGAGGTTCATCTCCTGTGCATTAATAAAATAGGCTACTTACTGCCCTCATGTACAAAGATTATATCTTGATAAAATAATTATTTCTCTAACATCAATAATTTTTTTTACATACAAAACATGTTACAACACCAGTCAGGCAAAGGAAATTAAGACTGCAATGTTCTTTTTCCTTTAGAAAAATCATTTGATTTAACCAATTAGTGTTCCTGTCACACACAAGCTCTGGACAGATGCCTTATAGAATCATAGCATCATATAACAGTTAGGGTTGGAAAGGACCTTAAGATCATCTAGTTCCAATCCCCTGCCATGGGCAGGGACACCTCACACTAAACCATGCCACTCAAGGCTATGTCCAACCTGGCCTTGAACACTGCCAGAGATGGAGCATTCACAACTTCCCTGGGAAACCCATTCCAGTTTGATGCCATGCAGTCACACCTTGAAAGATACAAATAATCCCTTTCGAACAGCTTATGAACAAATCATTATGCAAACAGAGATCAAGAAGCAGAAAAGTAGAAGGAAGAGGTCAGCTCTTTTACAGACAGAGGAGGGGCACACAAAATTCAAATCACAACAGCAGGAGTCAAATCTCAGAGCACAGACAGAAATGTGGTAAGAAACACAGCACTAGAAGTTCTGGAAGTAACTGCCACTCCGTTACTTGCTCCAACCTGGAACTGATGATTTCTAGAAATTGCTCTACCTCGTGCCAAAAATGGCTTGGATACACTCATCCAAAAAGCATTAAATGAGGTGGCAAGAAGCACCCGAACCAGAAATAATATAACTGGTTTACAAGCAAAGGTAGACCTACATTTTTGAGTTCCAGACCAATCTCTTGACCACAAATCATTTATATTATCTTTGTAAATCTGACAAATATGATGAATGTTTGAAGAAGTTCATGAGATGCACAGGAAACCACTATAAAATCCATGGATATTCTCTGTTGCTTTCAGCACCTGGTACTTGAGAAAAAAACCTATGTAACTGTTTTCTCCTCATCATTATTACTTAGAACTGTAAAATAGCAGGAAATAAAATTACTTAAGAATCTCTAAGGAGTTTGAAAGTGTAATAGTGAAAAGATAGCATAATTATGTATGAGTGCTAAGAGGTATCACTAATAACAATCTCTTAAATTAGCTACCTGATCAGATTCTTAATACACAGAATTCTGCCCACTGCCCTCCTCCTCATTCATGGATTTAATACATCAGTAAGCACTGTATTTATTTACAAATCTCAGATTCTTTTCTGATTCCAACTGTAGTGTGACGGTCATTTTTACTTCTCAGTTATGCTCCAACCTTGACAAACAAATGAATGCAAAATGGCTACGTAAAAATGGGCAACATCAGGAATATCAAAGGAAATCCTGAAATTCATTCTTATATTTAAAACTCTCAAATAAAATACTGTAAGCTTGTACACAAAAGAGGCACAAATGACTCATGGCTTTGTGGAAGCATAAAAGTAAGATTTGGGGTCCACTGTTCAAAGCCTCAAGCTAAATTAAAATGCACTCCCTCTGCCCCAGTGAGCTAAGTTAGTAACTTGCATGTACTACTAAAGGCTTTGTTGCATTGTCACAACTATTATTTATGGTCAAAACTCTCTAGCCACTATCATAACCACATATGCCAAGGAGAAATTTGACAAGGTCAAAAAATTGTCTCTGTTTAGAAGAGACATTATCATACAGAATAACATTGGTATTTGCAATATTTTATATCCTTTGCCTTTATTTTAGGTTTTAACTATGTTACATAGACTCAAGCTAACGCTTCACTACTTGAAGTCACATGAACTTCCTATTTGTTTATTACTGCAGCCATTCCACATGGCAAATTATTGTTCCAATGCAGAATCACAACTAGTATTAACTGATTGCATATCAGTTGGACAGCAAATTAAAGGTTAACCTTGGATCGGTTTTTTATTTTTATCTAGCAAAGTACGGCCTTTCTATTAAGACAATTTACCTTCTGCTCTTTGCCCTGGTAGCATTCTAAAGTATAAAATACAGAAAATATGAAATACAAAATATGAAATACAAGGTGAGGCTTCCTTATCCTCACAAGACAACTTTTTAGAATCTCAGACTTCATCTGCCTAAGAAACACTTGGGAAAAGAAAGATGATTCTATGACTAATGATGCAAAACTATGTGCAAAAGTCTGACGCGCTCATTAAACCCACACATGGACATACTCAAAATTCAAGTGCCCTAAGCTTGCTGCAGCTGACATAAACCAAGATCACAGTCAGACAATTGCCTTGGCTGCTGCTATCTCAGCTTCAAGGGTCATTCCTGCATTGAGTGACCTCACCTCTGCAGGTTTTACCAGATTGGGGATAATCTGTGGAATTATTCTGGAAAATGATCAATGGTCAAACAAAGCAAAAAAGTGGAACAAAAAGGAATCCCAAGAAACTTTTAATAGTAAATCAAGCTGAAGTTGTAGCTGGCAACTAATCAGCAAAGTTAGGCACAGAGCTACGTGCTGTTTTCCTACCCTGGCAGCTGAACACCTGAGAAGGAGATACAACAATGTGATGCTGTTAAAAAATTAAAGCAAACTATTTTCAGGTTAAAAAAAACCCAAACAAACAAAAAGAAGGAAAAACAAAAAAAATCAAGAGGTTTAAAGAAACAGAACTTTGGGGAAAACATGAATGAGCCAGACTCACACAAGCCAAGAAAGAGAACACTCTAGATGAGCTCTCTCCATATGTGTATATATGTAAAAACTTACCATAGACAATATGGTGATCAACTGCCATAGTGCATCACTATTTATCCAAAACTCACCTTCACCCTCATTGAATTCAAACTTGCAGCAAAAGCCCTGCTTATTTTTAAAAGAAAGCAAATCAAAACACTTTTGGTAATAACATTGGTTTAACAATCCACAAGGCCTTAAATAACAATTTCTCAGTCTTTTTACCACCAAGTTTTAATAGCAAGAGTGTTGGTAAAAAAAAAATACCTGGTATAGCATCATGTAACATTACATCTAAATGTAGCAAAGGGCATAAGCAACAACATTAAAAAGCACTACAATTTAAAGCTTCTATTTTAAGCAGAGTTAGCATTTAAAACTTCCATGCTTTGGTATTGCATCAGGAATGAGACTTCCTGAGTGCATACATCACTTCTGAATACAGGATAGAAGCCCTCTCAAAAAATACTAACCTTCCAATTGAATTCCCAGAAGCTGCCTATGTACTGAAGAACTAATGTTGCTCCTCAAGTAGACCTAAGCTTATTGTAGCAGCAATGCAATATTTTTTAAAGGAAACAATACAACCCATGCCAAATATATTACATACATCAGTGCCTGGAAATTAACTGAATGACCAAATCCAACGTGACATGTCTTACTGTGAAAAGAAAGGGTCATCCTGCAAATCAGTTATTAGGTTCTACACTAAACCTGTAAGAAACACTGCTCAGTATAAAATACATCTAGAGATCCAAACAAGTTTCATAAACTCCACTCACAGACTGATCCACTCTGGGAACATCCTCACCGCATATCTTAAGCTATCAAATTAAAAAAATCAGAATAAATGTGTTTTATATAGCAACTCCATTCATTAAACTACCTCTGAATAGTCACGTTTCAGAGTTTCGTGGCGACAAAGCACAGACTTCAAACAGATGCACTAAATGTGAGCAGAAATTTAATTCTCGTGATAAGGGAGAATGTTGCAGTGAGATGTGGGGAACAAGCACTTTTCTAGGGAAGTAAGTGCTACATGCAAGTAAGTGTTTTACATTCTTGAAGACAACATGGGAAATAGTGAAACAGTTTTGAACACTGTTACATTTCTGATGGCAGATGGCTCCCTTTCGGCTGTACAGTGGTAAAGGTTCTCAATCAGGTCTACAGTACAGTGAACCTTCACGTTGCTGAAAGAGACACATCACTCCATTAAAAGCAAGTTCATGAGCAAGTGTTAATCCCCATGCAATGTAGCATTTATCATTTTTCATGCTAGTGCTCATTCCAAGAGGATTATCACTTCCCCATCCTGCCCTCTGGCTGACTACACAGGGCAGAGAAATTCTTTATTCCATATGGAAGGGGAGAGGGAGGTTGGAGAAAGCTGTGATCTCCAGCTTCCAGTTTTGCTGTAGCTACTCCAAGTTGAAAGTGGAAAGAGCACAGGCCAGTGCTGCAGCAGTTGCTCTTCAATGAGAGTATAGATACGGCTTCCCAGAAGCTGTCTAACAATTAGTAACACATGTCATACTACAAAGATGGGGAGGGAGGTGGGGGGGGTGCAAGCACTCTTGGCTAATGTCTGTACAGATTCTACCAAACTCGCCTCACTGAATGGTCAGACGCTCCTTTAATTTGTCCACATGCAGAGTAGTTCATTTAAGCCTGATTTGAAACTCCTCAGATATTAGTAAGTGACACAAATCAAGTACCATAAGCACTGTGCTACAGCTAAGATCTGTGTATATAAATCCACTTGTGTAAGTTTATGAAATTTGAGACACCTTTCCCAATTAGATACGCGCTTTTCTAAAGAACTGCCCTTTGAGGTATAAGTAGCTTAGACAGGAATGTATCTTAGGTGGAATGGTATTAGTTACAGGATACTTCTGCTTTCCTTTGGGGCATAACGTTCTTACCTTAGGCTCATGTCTCCCCTTGCAGAAGTTACAGACTGCATACAGCTCACCTGGGTGCTCTTATACAACAGATCTACTCATCAACCACATAATTGTAGGCAAAAGACACGTAAAGACAGAAGTTCTAGACTAAATGGTGTGTCAAACACGTCACAGAGACAATCAGAATATTATTTTGTAACATGCCACACATACATAAAGTCAAAAGCACTGCATATACAAAAGCAGCTAATAATGCTGATAATTTGTATCGACCATCCTACACAGCTTCTCAGAGATAAATGCTGCAACAAAAACTAGATTACACGAATGACATCTAGTGGACATACCCTTCCATAACAATCGACTCTCCAAAACTGTCACAAGCTTCACACAGTAAAAGTGAGCACCCGAACATCCATTAAACAATGGCAAGCATTCTTTTTCAGGTGTTCTTTTTCACTTATTTGTTCATTTTTCTGCCTTCATAAAGTTAGCATTATCATGTGGACATACTTTAATATCTTATGTGCCCCACAAGCGACTACAATTCACCATAAATCACCACATCCTCAAATTCTTAAGAAAACAGAGCCTTAACGGATTGTGAACACTGACAAAGTCCTTGCCCACATCAGTCGCTTAAATTCATTCCTTTGTGTTTCATTCCCCATTCCTAACCTGAAAGACCAGACCTGTCCTGCTATACAATACCTTGCACAATGGACTGTAGTGGTTTATTAGGGTTTCTAGCTAAAATGGTAATACAAATTGCTATTTATATATGCAGGATGATTATGCTAGGAGTCATTTGAGTGATATTGCTGCATACAGACTTCTGAGTTCTCTTTTGGACTGTTTAAATACGTTTCAGCTTTTGAGTGGCTCTACTGCATAGTTATACACTAACTATGGAAGATATTTTTAGAGAAGGAAAAGTAAAGTTTATTCTTCTGCCCTGGATCCAATAAGCAGATTAGAGAAAACCAGTGATCCAGCTGCAATCAATAGCTCCTCTACAAGCCCACAAATGCTACTTTTATAACTTTACAACCAGCTGCAATTTGAAGAACAATCTACTGATCAGGGCTCTGTTACGCTGCCCTTCCTAAAAATGACAATTTGACATGGATATACAAATCTGTAATGTTCAGTAATGCTGAAACACATTTGGAAGCAAACCATGCTGCTGCATATAACACAAACTAGATCCCCACCCAAGCAACGAACAAATGCAGAGGAAGCAATGAACAGCATACAGAGAAGACAAGTACATTCACTAACTAGGAATACACATCAGTACACACTGTGTTCTGACCTTGATTTCATCAGTGTCCTTCTCATATGACCACAGACAAGTGACACACTAATAATCTTAGTGTATACCCAGTTTAATTTAGTATAAATACATACGTAAGTTCAAAAACATACATAAGTACATGTATAAGAATGTTTTACGATGGCCACAAAATAGTCTGTGACATTTCTCAGGAGGAAAGATAAACTAAGACAGTCCCAACTATCAACTATAATTCCTTTACAATAATTGCAATTACCCAGATCTGGTTTGCAAACTGAAAGTATAAGACACACTAAAAAATATCTTGTAGACAGTCCTTAAAGTAAGTATGTGTACGGGGATTTCCTTCAGGGGAGAAAAATATATCAGATTTTAAATCAAAAATGTATTTCATTTCCATCTTAAAAGTTCCTGTGTAGAAGTAAGAAGCTGTCTATTCTATGAGCACATAAGGTCAGCTTCTTTAAATTGCTGTCTCAGTCAAAGGATAGGAGGTATATGAATGAAGTTATAACTACATCTCATTATACACTGAGCACATATTCAAAATTGCCTAAGGCAAGCCGACTGATTCGGTTTCTAGACAGCTGCTCTACCCTGGAGAGAGGCTTGACAACTCACTGAAGGACAATCACCAGAAAGGTATCAGTATCGTGTTGTCACATTTGAGTAACAAGAATTCAGTCCTCATAAATGGCAGATTTCTATCCAGACTCTTGCAGATGATTTCTATACCTTATCATTGATTAAAATGTCAAGGAAACAGATTTCCTGCTGTATCACTTCTTACCAAGCAGAGTGGCCCCTCATAATCACAGTCAAACCAAAACATTTGTGTATTCAGTAGTTACTCTACAGTAAGCCACTTCTGAAGTACCTAGTAAGGAGTCTGCAAATAGAAAGTTGTTCAAAAAGAAAGAAAAAAAGTCCTGCAAATGGTACCTTTGTTTTCTTGTTTTAGAGAGTCAAGGATGATAGAGGTCTTTACAGCTTCTCTTGTGTCTTACGAGATACAGAAGGAAGCAGCTACTTAACAAACCTATAGGTAAGTAGTTCAAAGAGATACATTAGGCCACTAAAGTATTTGGGAAATTGATTATTCATCATATGAGTCAAGGCATGTCTCTTTGAAGATGGTCAAATTTCTTTGGAAACTAAAACCATAGAGCGGAAGAGAGCACAAAATCTCTATTCAGTTGATCTGATTACATTTAATTTTCGTATCAAATGGGCAATACTTTCAATAGTGAAACTTCATTGCTTAGAACAAAGTAGGACAATGGGCCCCAAAGGCAGACCACATAGTCCAGGTGAGTATTATGCAGATAAGGTTCACAGAGTAAGAAGGGTCATCTTGCATTTCCTGAATCTGGAACTCCCCCCTAAAAAACCTCTATGTTATTTCTTTCCTGCTCAAAAGTTCCTTCCTCTCCTAGACTGAGCCATTACAGAGCAGAACGATCTTCTTCCATAACATCCATTTTGGACTTAAGAAGGAAACTTTCACGCACAAAACTCTAAAAACAACCCAAGTTCTATTCTTTGCTGATTTTGATTCCACGATACATTAACTGCAGACCTACCCTAATAAAACCACAGAAAACATCTACACATCACCATTCTGGGGTAAGAAAAAACAACCCAAAAAAAACCAAAAAAAAAACCCAAGAAGAGTAATGAAAAGTTCTGTGCAGTTCTCCAGAGCTAAGTCAGGAAAGTTGGTACACATTGGGCCTTTGTGTGAAAAGCATCTCTGCCAGATGAATCTGGTAACTAACACCTTATTGCATTTCTCTGGGATGAGACACAAAGAGTGAGGTTTTCTTCATAAGACTCTGGAATAGGATGAGATTCCCCAAGCAAAGAGCATGAGATGCAAATGTTAAAAACTGTTCAAAATTTAAAATAAAAAGTTAAATCTTTGACTGTACGCATCTTCCAACTACCTCATACCTTTCACTTCCTTGTGAGCTTATACTTTGGTTTTCATAGAATTGTAGGATCCCAGCCTGGTTTGGGTTGGAAGGAACCTTTAAAGCTCATCCAGCCCCAACTCCCTGCCACAGGCAGGGACACCTTCCACTAGAGCAGCTTGCTCCAAGCCACGTCCAACCTGGCTTTGAACTCTGCCAGGGATGGGGCAGCCACAGCCTCTCTGGGCACCCTGTGCCAGTGCCTCAGCACCCACACAGGGAAGAACTTATTCCTAATATCTAATGTAAATCTGCCCTCTTTCACAACACATTTCAAGGCCTTTCACACAGAGATAATTCCCTCATATGAAGGAAATTTTATGCCTAGCACAACAAAAAGTGAATGCTTAAAGAATCTGAGTGATGTTCTAATATAAAACACAGTAATGTAGGGTCTGATAAGTTATGACAACACACAGGTCAGCCAATAGAAAAGACAACTGGTTAAAATCATTTATTCCTGTGGTTTCAATTTCTGTGCAAAATAATTGTGCCCTTTGTGTATTCAGGAAATATACTTAAGTACACTTGAGAGGACCTTGTAATTCTTAGGACTTAGGACCAAAGCTGGAATAGATATACTACCAAATCTACAGAGATTTTCATTGTTATGACTTGAGTTAAGGCAGCCCTATGCCTTTTGCTCAAAGTTTGCCTTTGAAGCACTGCCCAGTTGCCTGGGTGTCTGATGGCAGGGTGATGAGCTGCCACAGGAGACATCCTGTAGATATGCAGGTTATGACAGACTCTCTGGAGAGTGTCTATTCTGAGTGGGACAACTGGAAGACGAAAAAGGAAGTATCTACTTCTCACATGTGGTACAACCAAGACAGCTACATTGCTGAAACCACAAGAATGAGGGAAGACCTTATCGCCCCCAATGAAAGACAGTAATACAACTTCTCAGCACAATTATGTAAACCGGATGCTTTTAAGCCCCTGATTTCCTCTAGATAATCATGGAGCAGCTGTATCTAAACAAGGTGCCTCATTATAGAAACTTATTTTAAAAAATTGCACTAATTACGCTTAAGATCCAGCCCAGAACTCAAGGCTTGCGTTTTAACACTTGAAACCAAGCAAACTGGCATCTGATTACATGCACTACCACAGGAGTACCTACTGCTCTGATTAAAAAGCACATATGCTCAATGTAGGTAATTTCTCATGAAGGATTCAGCACTCAAAAATCTATTCCTGGTTTTGGTTGATTAGAATCTAGAATTCTTCACCTTTGTGGCATATAGCAAAGTTCACCTCTATCAAAAACCTATGGCAAGCCTTTACAGACAGCTTTACAAGAACCCTGAAAGATGTTGTACACTCCAAAAGATTTCAAATCCTTTCTTTGGGTTCTGATGATGAGCACACAGAACTGAGAATTCTGTGTTGATCACATCACAGTCAGCACATTATCAGTAAAAGACAAAAGCTTTACAAGAGTATAAAAGTCCTTGCACATCAAAACTTTCCATCTCTTTTACTAAGAGTTTGTTGCTCTGACCAGCTACAGATTTTCAAAGATGCTCCACTTCTTGGTAGTCTCAGGGAAGAGAAAATCTAGCTGTCCATTAATGCTTAATTTTCATGTGTCTCAATACAAGGAATAGTAAGAAAGGTCAATCTAGAGGATACATTCAGGGACAAATTATGCTGCTAGCTTTTCAGTCAAGAAGCAATAAGGAATTTGGTGAAATTACAGATACACTCAAAACTAAATTCGGCCTTGCAATTAGAAAACAACAGAGCCATTTGCAAAGATGTTATGAACAAAATTATTCAACTGAAGCTCAATGAAACAGAAATTACAGCAGCATTCAGTATACACTGAAGGTGTTAAACAGGGCACCAGAACACTTACTGTAACAATTGTAAGGAAAAAAAGTACTATTTATGTACGTATTTCATATGCTTTTGGCACATTTTTTACCACATTTTGGTCAATACTCTAGATTGACTCTGATCAGACTTCTGTCCCATGGACAGATGATGTAAATGATTTACATTTTTTCTTTTTAATATCTATAAAAGGATCTCTCATGTTTACCCAGTCTTCCATGATTTAACATAGTCTGACAAATTTTGGCACAACTCTATCACTTCAAAGTTATAATTTACTACCTGCATGAAAATTCAAAATAGAGCAAATTAAAACAAATGAACTTGAGAACACAAAACCCACCAACAATTTGCTACCACATACCTGGTTCTGAAATGTAGAGAAATTCTATTTTCTCAAATGTGCTTTTCATTATTTGAACAAATTAGAGTTCACTAGCAAAAAAGATCTTGAAACAATAAGAAAACCAAACAAACCCACATTTATTAGGAAAAATTAGCACTATGATAATCACGTATTAGTTTAGCGAGCAAAAAGACAGTATATTCAATAACTATGATGAGGGAAGAAAAATCAGGTATCAGTGTTCCGTCCTAAGTTGTTTCACTAACGAGCTATGGAAGCAACTATAAAAGCAGTACAATAGTAACAGCAAGGGTTAATTCCAGTTTCTGAAGTGCTTTGCAGTGTATGGACAGCTTATGTTAGTCAAGCGAAAAATCAACTCTAGAAAGCATATATACTTATGGTTACAATCAGAATTATAACCATGCTAGCTGATGGAATGTTAACAGATGAGCCATAAATACACACGCACACAACTCCACCCACAGTAAATCTATCCTAATTACTGTTTAATGAACAAGAAAATTCATACCAAAGTTCTTTACAGTATTGAGGCAATATTTCTAATATCTACTACAGAAACAGCATTCAGAAACACAGGAACCATAGTTTGGGTAGGATTTAAAGAGAAGTTATTTATGTATTGACTAATCTAGAATAAATGAGAAGAGAGCTAAAACAATCTCCACAAATTTTGTGTATCTAGAGAGCTGTCTATAAAAAAAGAAACACAGGATGCTTTTCTCTTCATTTAGATTGTGGAAAAACAAAAGGCAAAAGGACATAAAAGAACACAAGATTCATTTACTCAGCCAAATGCAGTGTGGTGAAGATAAAATGTTATGTTTAGTCAGGTTTTGGTTTTGCTTATACAAACTTCAGATACTTCAGATCCGTTTTATACTTCCAACATAATTAAGTTCAAAAAGCACTGCACCAAAAGGTCACAATATGGAAATATAGCAGAACATAATTAGTTGTGTACTGGATGCCTGGTTACACTGGGTTATGCAAACCTGGTTCTACAGAACATGGCCATACTGTCACACTGTGCCAGCCAGACAGTAGCACATTCATAGCTGAGACAATACTGTAGGATGAAACTCATCCTTGAAGAAAGAGACACAGCATCACCCCATCAGTCTAAGATGATCTGCAGTCAGTGCTAGCTAATTCATAACAATACAGTGGACTATGCAGTGGTACTGGAAAAATAGACATAAATCTTAAAAAAAAACACCCCTGGTTTTGGTTTTAGACCTGAGGAGGCCTGGCTGTGACACTAGCCAGTGATGGAAGATTTTTGTTTCAGAGTTACTATGGCTACAAGAAACAAACCTTTTGGTAATATAATTGCCACCATCTTCACCACTAGGCAGAAGCAAACACCTCCAGTTTCCCTCACTTTCTCTAAAATGAAAAGAGACGGTAAAGAAACGGAGTGGTGTGTACGTGTAGTTGTCCCAGACAAATGCTGGGAACTGTCCGTCTCAGGATTCAAAGGACTCCATCCAAAAATTAAGAAATCTCTGCCTAGCTAGTTGCAAACATGCCTATTTGATGAGAAGTACCAAAAATTATGAAATAAAGAACAGATTCTTTAAATAAAACATATGCCCAAGTCTCCAAAAGTTCGCGTGACTTCTATCAAGAACACAAAATAGTCAGCTAGAAAAGAACACAATTTCTTTTGATTACTGGAAGAGTTTCCCATACTACCCAGAAGTAAGATAAAACCTCCAGTAATTTTTTTTCCTGCACTTGTTTATATGATGAAGATCATGCTATTCTAAGGAATTTCAACTCTTCATTAGATGTAGCAGGCTATGAGTTCTGCTGAGGAGATCTGAGAACTGGTTAATCCCTTTTGCCAACCTGTTGTCTCACTGAGCCACAGTGATTTGTAGCAAAATCAAGAGAAAATTACAAATCTGTAGAATCTCCCATGGTCATGGTCATTTGGATTGTTCTCATAGACTCGCTAAATAAAAATACCAAAATCCACAGGCAAAAGAATTCAGTTTATAACTGTATAGAAATCAGTAACCCTTAGAAAAGAAAAAAGCTTTCTCTGTCAGGTGAAAACCAATCAAGTCATCACAGCAGCTTTAAAGTCATCCGATTTCAGCAAACACCTTTGATCTATTTCAGTGTTCTGTTACTAATCTACTGCTGCTGAAGAAACACGCAAAATGTAGAAATGACAATGAACAACAGAACCTTGTCCTACCTAGACACAGACACGTTAGTCTACAGCAGGTCATGGGAAAGGTAAGTCAGCTCTCAATCTCATAATACAAAAAAACACAAATTTCAAGAGCAAGAAAACCTAATGCTTTCTGCTTACCTGATATGGAACAATGCTCCCATGCGCAGTACCCCAGCGTTTTCCTTCAATTTTGCAATTAAGGTAATTAGCTGCTACATGAGTGAGACATGCAACCTGGAAATGGAGAAAAAGTAATCAGGAATGTTGAAACTTCATTGACAACTTCTTGGAGATTTCTGTCCATTTATGTGTTTCAGATACATAAGTTAAAATATCTGTCGCAAAAGTATCCTTTCTATATTACATACACTTTTTAATATGAAAAAATCAGGCTACATCTATATGATGGAAGTGCTTGTGTAAGTACAACTCAATAATAACATGTTCTATAACACTAATAGTGCTAGGCAAATCTAACATTGAACTACCCTAACATGTAAGACAGTATTACCCTAAATACTTTGCAGAACAGTCAACTGTAGCAAAGAAAAAAAACAGTGTCTCGTCCAAAGTCTAGTGGGAAGCATGATGGATTTGTGGGATAGAACTCACCATTTCCCAAACCTCAATCCCATGCTTAAATCACAAAGGCTTTTTCTCAGTTACAAGATTATCTTTCTGTTTTCTCCTATGCTTCTCATTTTACGTGTCCAAGCTATGGAAAATACTTCTGAATTCCTCAGCTCCCCACATGTTCTGTAATATTAATTAAGTGGTAGGCCTTGATAAATCATCTGCCATTAGAAGATAAGGAGAGATTTGTCAAGTTATTAGTCAGACAGAGAGGACTGAGAGAAGATTAATTTTGTGAAAAATATGGCATACTGATTTAGTAACCACAATTTGAGGGGTTAAATATATACTGCATAAGCATGAACATATATTAGAAAAAGAAATTAACATTTATGATGCAATAATTCATGCAAATCAGTAGTTTGGTTACCATAGAATCATAGAATAGTTAGGGTTGGAAAGGACCTTTAGATCTTCTAGTTCCAACCCCTCTGCCATGGGCAATGGCAGATTCTTTACTCATTTCTTCAAGAGAATACAGTATATATCAGAATCCACAGAACACAATAAAGCATTCCAGTTAGCATGCAAGGTTATCACTAATTCACCATACACAATGTATTTGCTTTACGCTCTTAACTAGCTCTGCCAGTAAGTACAACTGCATGCCTAAACAGACCATGTGAAGCATTTTTTCCAAAAATGTTATTTTCTTCCTTTTTGTCCCCTAAATGGAAGAAATTTTCTATGATGATTCAAGCGTTCACACTATACTGTGCCTATTAATCAATTAAATCTACAATGAAACATGCAGCAATTAATTCAGAGTTCACCATTCAGATTTCAATATGTGAATTTTATCAAAACTTCCAGAAAAAGAATGCAGTTTCTTCTCCTTTCTCCATATTTGCTTAAGAGGCAATGTGAATGTGCCATCTCACATTTAAAGCAAATATTTAACTGTACACCACTGATACAGTGATTTATTTCAGCAGAAAACACAGGAAAAAAATACAGCAAATAAAAATCTGCTGCTGCCAAAAACTATATCCATGTACACTAACTACAAACACAATGCCTTATTCCTGAGTACTCTTGGAAAACACTTTGTTGTTGGATTTCAGCTGGACCTTATTATAGCCCAGTGTCACTTCATTCAGCTGAAATGTTGAACAATGTCTAGTCTGTCCTTCAGTCCCCAGGAAAATATCAGCAATTAAGGAAATGGATCTGGGAGTACATAGAAAGAACTTTTTCTTCTGGTTTGTAACTTTCCTCAGCAGCACAGAATGAAACATACTGTTACTGCAGAGAGAATTTAATGAGTCACAAACGTGTGTTATTTATTAGTAACACATACCCTAGACCCATCATTCCTGTCATTTTTCAGTTTGGGGTCACACTCCATAGTGATACTTTTTCTGCAGCAACAAATGGTTTTGCAATGATGACGAAATATTAATCATGAGATATCCTTCTGTATTTGTGTGTGACACTACACAGCTGCTATATTCCACACAAATTTCACTGACAGGTAGGATGCATCCAGTACATCAGGCTTTTCCTTTTAAAGACAAAAGAATGTTCTCTGTGATACATGCATTTAACTTTGCACACTTCTGGAAGGAAACAGCATCCCAAACTTAACTCTGGAAAGGACACAGAGAATTATAAACTAAGGAAACACAAATACTAAAATACTGGTATCAAATAGAATGGAGCCAAGATTTCACTCATTCGTTTAAATTCTACACTGCAGAAATAGAGTTACTAGTTTCATAACTGAAATTCTTCACAAGCATTTAACTACAGTTAGTTAAGTTGTTAAGCTGAACTATAAACATAAGATATCCCTCCTGAACATTTCTACAGATAACATACAGAAAACAATGCTTTCAACAAATGTCTATTTCTCAAAATTCCCCTGTAATTGAAGACTCAATCAGTACCTCTGCTAGATACACTTCTTGCTGTACAAGTATCTATAGTACATCAATTTCTCAAAATGAAGCTTGGGTACATCTGTATTACATAGTCAGTCAAGTATTTGTACATCTATATTCAAAACTGCTTTTCTGAAACCTTATAGACCCATTTCTTTTCTCCTTTAATTAAGAACTAATCCTTAGAAGTAACCCATGGACTTGTAACATTAAAGCAGATGTAATACAATGATACAGACATCTCTGTACTCATTTGCTTGTAGAGACAGATCTATGCACCATAAATATGCATTATCAAGTATCTACAGATGTTTCTTTATATCACTCCAATAAAGAGAACACACACTTCAACATTCCTTTCTGATATTACTGATGACGGCCAAATCACATATTTGTGTTACATACTTACTTAAACCAGAACAAAAAGAAAGCTGCATTAAGGTCTGAAAAGTTATGCTCAGCTTATGATGGAATCAGACAGATGGGAAACAAGATATTAGAAGCCACAAGGTCAGCAGACAAAGAGAAGAGACAGAATTTCAGGAGATTTTTTTTCAAGATAGCACATCAAACATAATTTATTACAATGAGTGCACTGAGTCAATCAATCATTTACATACAAGTTCAACAAGTGCATATGTATAACAAAAGAAGACAGGTAACTGGAAAGAGGAGAAAAGAACAGTTTCATTATATTCTTTACTTTCTTCTCCTTCCAATTTTGTGTCTGCTTCCCTGCCACACAGCTTAACAAGGCTTTGACTCTCAGCCAAGTTCATTTTTTTCCCCCCTCACGCTTTGCTTACTTTTTCTTATGGCAGGCATGTAGACGGTAGTTTATGAACTTTGAGACACGGGCATTTTACAGCAGCATAGATAATTATTTTATACTGTACTACTGAACTAGTAACCCAAATATTAATTTATAACTTAGTAGAAAAAATCATCCTGCAAAATGTCAGTGCCTTCTGTCCTGCAAGCGCCAAAAATCTTCCACGTAAACCTTCTCCACACTTCTGGAGAGATGGAAGAATGATCTTTACAGTAGAAAAAAATGAACACAAGACCATAATCCTCATTTGATGTACACTAACAAACATCTCAAAATCACTGATCCTATACTGGTATTTACCTAAAGACTGATTTTATTGGTTTACATGTTTTCCCCCTTCCATGTTGCAATAAAGCTTAACACCAATAAATCAAAATTTGAGACTGATTAATTTTGGTTTTGTGGTTATCCCATCACACTTCTCATTTGTATATTTCTATCAAAGCTGCTTCCATGGACATGTGCATGAGGTGACCCTTGGCTCTTGTTTCTTATAATCCCGGACTGGATTGTGTTGGAAGGGGCCTTAAAGCTCATCCAGCTCCAAACCCCTGCCACAGGCAGGGACACCTTCCACTAGAGCAGGTTGCTCCAAGCCCCATCCAACCT
>JASSUY010033397.1:14103-34649 GCA_032466535.1 Forpus xanthops
GGGTGCTGAGGCGCTGGCACAGGGTGCCCAGAGAAGCTGTGGCTGCCCCATCCCTGGCAGTGTTCAAGGCCAGACTGATCTTGTTTGTGGTGTGAGGTTGACTGCTCCAAGCCCTTCAGTTCAGCACATGCACCCTGTGCTCAGTCCTGGCAGAAAGTTGACCCTCTGTGACACGTTCCTTCCACCACGGGCAGCTGAGCAGTCTCAGCTTGGTACCAAACCCAGACCAGAGCAAAATGTCCATTGTACGAGGGGTTTTGTGGCACAGAGAAACCCACCACCTCGGAGGCAGCACATCAGGGCCAATGGTGCTGGGCAAAACTCTGCCATTGTCTCTGGCTTTGCCACTTGTATGTCTGCCCTGCACCCAGAGCACAGGGACACCCTGTGTTCAGGACAGCCTGTACCCACGGGCTGGTGCCAGCTTGTCCTCAGCACCTTATCCAGAGGAAAAGGTGTTTCCTGTGGGTGTCCTGCCCTTAGGCTGCCGGCCACCACAGTGACTTATGCAGCTGGTTTCCTCTCCCAGCCCCTTGCACCTCTCCCTCCTGCTTCCATCTTTCCTTGGCAGGGAAGGGTGTGAAATACCCAGCTTATCGCGAACCCATTCACCAGTGATTTCTGTGCTTCTTGTGTGCAGGCACCTCCCTGCTCCACACTACCCAGGCCACCGAGCTGGAAGGACCAAGGTCATGGGTGTCCAGGCAGGTCACAGCCCTCCTGCTGCTCCCTGAGCAGCACCTCAACACCCTCAGGAGCCTGAGCACAGGCATCCGCTGACAGAGAATGGCCTCCAGATATTCTCAAACCTAGAGCCTGCCTTGGCTATCTTCTTAGGGAAAGCACCATGGCACAGCCCCCCACCTCGAGATGCCCCATGTCTGGGGGGTGGTGATGATGATTGAACCCCCCCCAGATGACAGCTCAGCACAAAAGGACAGATCTTGTGGCATCCATACACCACCCATCTGTGATCCCTTGTCCCAGGAGCTACCGTTGGTAGTTTTGAGGTGACTGCTCATCATCATCATGACTGCCCAGCAACTTTGTCAGGGCAGCCAAGGAGGGGAAGGCAGAAACTTCCAGCAGCAAGATTCATGCAGGCTTGAAACGATTCATTAAGGGGGAAAGGAGTTGTGGTTAAAAGCTTGGTGTCTAAGACATCGGCTTCTGTTCCCTCCTCTGCCACGCTTCAGTCCTAGGCAAGTCACACAAAATCCGAGGGGAAGCTCTGGAGCAAATGTCGTGGAGCAAACTGCTCCCCACTGCTTTGGTCTGCAATGGGGCTGGTTAGACCAGTGCTGTTCAAGCCACTTGGCCATTTGGGGTGACAAAGTCCCCTTACACTTGTCCTAGACCAAGGAAGGGACTATTGCCTGTCTTTACTGTTTGACTTCTGAAGCTGACGGATGTCTCCCTGTTTAAGGGCCCCTCAGTTCAGCTCCATTTAAGGGGCTTAGGAAGAATTGAACATTGCTGGAATTCTTCTCTTGCTAACTTTAAACATTCATTTCTTTAAATTCTAATCCCCTGAGATTATCCCATTGGAAAAAGCAATGTAAAGCAATGGGAGAGAGAACAGCATGTCTTCTGCCCATTGCACTAGTTGATGGGTCTTTTGGGGGGGAGAAGTGTGAAAATGCCAATACAAGCTTCTCCAAACCTAGCTTGATTTTTACACCTTGGCATGGACTCACAAACAAGCCAAGTCTGAAGTCTCTTGCTCCAGCTGGTTTTGAGTCGTACATGTCCAAAGTGTCTCTGTGAAGCACGAGGGGAAATGTGTATTTTTCCATGTGTGTGACTCAGAAATGACTGAATCCAGTCGGTTCCAATTTCTTGAAAAATCCACTTTGTCTTAAGCCCAAGAATGGAAAATTTCAACCAAAAAAGAGTTGCTTTGAGCTCTAAATAACATTTAAAAAGGTTTAGAAGGGAAACTGGATTTCAACCATCACTACAGCAATCACTTCTCACAGCCCTCTGGCAGCAACAGCAGAGCAAGTAGTGAAAGTAATTCCCAAGGAAAACTCACTAGGATCCCATGGGCCGATTGGGATTCAGCTGCAGACGCTTCATACCAGCTGATCACTAGCAAGAGGGAGATCAGCCCTTGGAACAGCAAAGGAACAGGAGTGCTCAGATCCAAAATGCATGGATGATGGATGTCAGCTTCAGGTCTTGGCACTGACAGAGAGCAGGGCAAGTGCTTTCAGACAAAGACACTGCCCTACCCAGGGAGATATTTCTCTCTCCTCCCTGAGTTGTGCCTTTGCTGCAATCTGCCTTGTTCAGTTGGGCAAGATTTATTCCCTAAGAAGTGCCTGAATAATTTTGAGCCACAATTAATTAAAGACCGCTGCAATCTGCTTGCAAACAGGAAGTGAGGCAGAGAAAATGGCATAATCTCTAGAAAACTGATGTGTTGTGAATTAGCTCTAATCAGACTAACAATGATGGATGCACTCCCTCAGTGGCTTTCATCTGAAAGCTTATTACGCTGATCATTGTGAAGGCCCTGCACTGGATTAGGATGAGATGGACCAGCTGATAGACCAGGTTTCTCCTGCATTTCAAGGATGCTGGATCTCGGCACAGAGATGCTATCCAACTTGGCCCTATTCACACCAGTAAATCAATGGCCGGACTATAACCAGCAATGTGGCTCCCTGGCTCTGATGAATTGAGGCCGGCAGATATCCCTGAAAAGAGCAGACTGTTTATAATTGTGGAAAAAAAGCTCAGTTAATTGGAAAGAAAGCTGAAACTGTGCACTGCTCACTGAAGTGCTCAGCACATTGGAGTACGGCACAGAGCTGCAGGCTGGGAGGGATCTGTGGTACCTTCCATCCAACCTCTTCCTCAAAGCAGGGGTAGCTCCAAGAAGAGACCAGGTGGCTTTGGGCTTTGTCCAGGCTATTTGTAACATCTCCAAAGAGGATTTTCACCCTCCTTGTGAAAATCCTTTTCCTCATGTCACTCTGGATTTTCCTTTGCCACAACTCATTCCTGTCGCCCCGGATCATTCACCATACACCTCTGACAGGAGTCTGGTTTTGCCTTCATAACTCATTAGGTGGTTGAAGACAAAACCACCATTAGGTTGTGAAGGCAAAACTATAAATTTTATAGTCCCTTACCTGAAGAAACCCACTTCCCTCAGCCTTCCCTCAAGCATCAAGTGCTCCAGCCCCTTATGATATTTGTGCTCACTGGCCTCACTCAAGCATGTCAGTTTTTTATAGTCATCCCAACCCAAATGCAACACTAGGTCCCACCAAGATCTAACCTGGCCCAAATCAGTGAAGGCTCAAACCACTGTGACTGTGCCCCACTGGTGTCACTGCCTGATGTCCACAGGTTTCTGCTCACAGTAAGTGTTATCTGCCAAGGCCACAGCTCAAGGGGAGGAGAGGCTGGGCAAGTGCTTAAGGCAAGGAGAGGACAGTGCTTTGCTCTTCAAGCCATATGCCTGAGGCCAAAGCTATGGAGATGTGTTGTGTGGCAGGAGCCCACGCAGCTCATCACAGGACATATGGTATGGGATGTGGCTGAGGTGAAGGGCGCGCACAGGGGATGATGAGTGAGAGGCATGGGATGACCTCTGTGATGGGGAGGGCCATGCAGAAACCTAATCTATCAGTGTGGATATGCCAGAAACCTGCTTAGATGAAAAGGCTTTGAGGGTCAATGTAGTTGAGTTTTGACTGACTTCGGTTGCAGGCTCTGCTTTGGAAGAAGGAGAAATATTTCCAGGACTCTGTAGAGAAACAGGCACCTCCAGAGCACTGCGCTGCTTTCAGAGTGGGATCTGCAGCTTCTAAAAAGCTGTCTGTGGACTGAAGTGTTGCATGGTCATGGTGGTGCTCAAGTGTTTTTGGGTCAACTCAGAGGTTTCATGTGCTGGGGTCACTGCAGCTACCATTGAGACGTGACAGGTGCAGTGGGGTGTTTGTACCCTGGGGTAACCTGTTGCAGAGGGACCCTGTGGATAAGCTGGGCTTTTCCTAAAACGAGCCTGGGGTTTACTCACATCAATGGTACTCAAGTCCTTTCTAGGCACCAGAGCAACCAGTCTGGAAATGTCCCTTAATCACAACTGCACATAAATCTTGCTGTTACAGTGGGAGCCTTTCACTTCCAGATATAGATTGGAGAGCAAATGCTACCAACTATTCTGGGATGTGGCAGTTGATAAATGGCTCCAGAATTTACTATTTTAGACTTGGTCTTTGCTGTTGGGGAGACACGATAGAAAAGTCAGCTGCAGAACATGCATTGACCTCATAGGCTTCATCTAAACCAAACCGAGGAGTAACCACTACCAGATTGGTGTTGCAGGTGGAATATTTCTCTTTCCTGTATTGGGAGAAGTATAGGGGCCCAATCACTGGACTCATCTGAACTGAAGAGCTCAGAAGCTGAATGTGCCTGAGAACAGCAGGGACCCCTTGCAATAGTGGTTTGCCCACCAAAAATCATAGTGAGAATGAACAGCTCAAAGATACCAAGCAGATCCTCAGGGAAAAGTGGGTCTGAGGACCTGGAAGTGACAGGCATAAATGAGAATTGCTAGAAGTGAAGCTGAGCTGGACCTTGCAAAGGCAGATCAAACAAATAGCAAAAGACCCTCTAGCTAAGTCGATAAAGAGAAGAGGTCAGAATGCAGAGAGAGGAGTGGATATTAAAAGTAACCTCAGGATGGCCCCCATCCTAAATGCATTGCTTTTGTGGTGATGACAGTGGTGCACACACTAAGAGGTGGCTTATGGAGATGTCCCCAGGAAACCAAACTCAGTGGTGGTATCAGCCCTGGGGAACATAGCTACAGTCATTGGCTGCAAGTCAACGCAGCTCCCATAGGGGTAGGTCATTATGGACTGGGGAAGGTCAGCAAGGTTGGGGGGGCCTCATCAGCCACCCCCAGTCCTGAGGCAGGTCTCCCTGGAGCTCTAGGAGCCTCCCATCACTGAGAAGCCTTTCTGAGAGCTGCACCTTCTGCAGGTGCTGCAAAATGCAGAATTCTCATGGGGAGAGCAGCAGGGAGGATTTTTAACATATTTCCTCAGTTGAGAAAGGCAATTAGGGGAAAAGCTGGGGCAGGAGAGCAGCACGGTGGGAAGTTGGCTAATTGCACGACTGCATGACAGCAGCAGGCACAGGAAGAGTCAGGGCAGAGGGAAAAGGTGGCAAATTTTATCAGAGGGTTTTGCGGAGCTCTACCGGAAGGTGTGATGTTTGAAGGCAACAGCTCTGCACTCCATCAGACATGGATGGGGCCACCAAGAAAGAGATTGGTCCCCACAAAGACTTGGGGGGCTGGAGGATCATGGGTTATTGTGGAGGATAGGGGAGATCAGACTCTGATCTGATCACAGCAGCAGCTAGAGGATGCTGGTGTAAGGGGCAGAGAAAGGTTGAAGCTGGTGGAGGACACCTCTCTGCTGCTCAGGACTAGGGGCAAGGAGTGGAACAAACCCTCCAGGAGAGCGGTGGGAATAAGGAGGACCATAAGATGGAGTGGGCTTGGTTTATGAGATACTGATGCTGCTGGGAGGCAGCAAAGTGTGCATCATGAGACTGGTCATTATAGTGTGAATACTAAATCAACAGGTGCTACAGTTTTTAGAGGTTTTAGTAGCGTGGATTTTCCCTGTAGGATACATGGAGGATGTGGAAACACTGACCTGGAGGAGCCATTCTGAAGGAGCCAGCCAGTAATGAATTTTAACTGTTAAGGCAATAAACAGGGATACTTGCACGTCCTCGGGAAATTCAGGCACTGCCAGGAGCTAAAATTCTGTACATGCTGGGAGGAGGAAATCTCTTTTCAGTGTGCAGCAGGAGGCTGAATCCTGGCTCTAGTTGTAAAGGAGGAGGACCAGGAGGTGCAGTCTGCCCCTTCTCCTCTTGGACCAGGCTCAGCTTAGCTCTGTCCTCAGCTCTCAGCTCTGTCCTTCCAGCACCCCAGCAGGGCTTTTCAGTTTAGCAAGACCCTCACTGCTCTCCCACCACAGCTCTTCTGTGGGACTTGGCCCTGAAGTCTTCAGCCCTTAGTAGAGCAGAGCTTGCACCAGGGTCCAGGCATAGTCCCATGTGGCCCTGTGCACATGCACATTGCCTCCAAGGAATGTGCTTGCTGAGTGGAAACTGTGTCATTGGAGAACTATTCCATATTTTTGTTCATTCGCATTCCCCAAATGAAAAATGAATTGTAATGTCTCATAAATAAGGGGCCAAGTTTCTCATTTACATATTTCTGTGGTTGTTGGAGTAGGGGTGGCTGTGGCCCTGCCAACCATGTCCTAAGCCTTCCCTCATGCACCTTCACTCCTGCTGGCAGCTGCCTGCGCTGCCTGGAACACAGTGCCCTTAGACCAGTGTGCTCAGATGGGCTCTGCATCTCTTAGGTCACCCTGCCTCCTGCCAAGCACCTTGTGCAGCCACAGGCTGCTGGCACAGGCGTAACGGGTAAAGCATGGGTACGTGGGAGCCTCGGAGGAATCCCTGCCCCAAGAAGGTTTTGGGGATTCAAAGAGGGGTTTGCAGAGTCCTGGAAGGTGGGATGGAGAGGAAAAACCCCATAGTCTGACTGGTGACAGGGCACTGGGGTGATGACAGCAGCTGTGGAAGGGGTGGCTGGAGAAGCATAAGTGGAAGAGGATAGGGAACTGTAGGGAAGGAGGAGGTGAGTGAAGGGAAAAGGAACGGGCAGGCACAGCCCAAGGCAGGAGGCAGACGAGCACAGGTCGATGTGGCTCTGCCTTCACACTGGAAGCATATGGGTGTCCCATGGCTCCCTCCTGGGGCCCAGCCAGCGACTCTGCCCTTGCTCACTATGCCCGGCTGCATCACCTTTCCGTCTTCACCCCTCACCCTCATCCTCTTTCCATGCTCCATGGCCAGGGTCAATTTCCAATTTGCTTTTTCCCTTCTGCTTGCCCTCCCAGTGGGGACTCTGCACCCTTAGGGTTGAATATGGCACCATTGCCAAGTGCCTTCTCTGAGGTCCAGCACTTGACATGAATAGGGTGGAGAGAGGAGAAGGATCTTTGGGCATTCCTTGTGGACTCCCAAACGTGCTTGTAGCCAGGTGTGTTGGGACTTATATAGGAGCATGTTTTCCTTCCAGTTTCTCCAAAGAGATCTGTAGGTTCTCAAGGGGCTCCAGTTGGTGCAGGGCAGCAGGACCTCTTCTGGGTGAACAGTGGGACCATCCCAGAGCATGCCAGGGTTGAGAGCCCTTCTGTACTGGGAAAGGCATCTCCCCTTTGGGAAGCTGCTGGCAGCAAGCTGTGCACTCCAGTGACCTGACCTTGTCCTCATGCACACCTGGGCTCAAGCATTGTTGGGTTTGATGGGTGAAGATGCAGCAGAGATGCCAGCTGTGACCACAGCTGTCTTCTGGACCTAGTCTGGAGTTTCAGGTGGGAGAGTCTCCCAAAGGGGGGCCTGTTTCGTGCCAGCCAAGGGTTAATGGCTATAAATTTTGCTGCTAAAGCCATCTTCTGGTTTCAATTTAACTTAGCATTTGCGTGTGGATTAGTCTCAAGGATGTTCATGTTCACTTAATAATCTCACTTAGGCACTGCAGAGACGAGCACTTAGCTGCCAGAGCCAGAGGAGGAAGTGGAATGTTTTACACTCGTCTCCTTGAAGGTGACCCCACTTTCCCAGGCCACAGCAAGCAAGGACTGCCAGACACCTGGCCATGAAGCCATTAACAGCGATCAAGGGACAGACGTGAGCTTGGCAGACCCCTCATGCAAGACTTTGGGAGAGATGCACCCTTGAGCTTTCCATCTCACTCTTCCAAGGGTGCATCAAGAGTAAGGGACATGGGGTGGCCACTGTCTCCCTGTCCTGCAGACCTCCATCCATCAGATCATGATAGGATTCCCTGAGCCCTGGCAATGCTATGTGCGAGGTGGTGATTATCCACCCAAATCCACTGGGAGAGGATCAGGCCAACCCTGCTAAGCCCAGGGAAGCCCAATGCCAGCATTGCTTATGCTGTCTGCTTGGCCCAGGCACACAGAGCCCAGGACTTTGCTTTGGCTCCTGGCTGCTCCTTTCTTGTCAGGCTTCAGAGCTGTGCTGAAAAAAGCTGTTTTTGGAGAGGGAGCAAGTGTGTCCTGCAAAATGGTCTAAACATAGCACAGGGAAACAGGAATGCAGGGCAAGGCTCTGAGTACAGCAAAAGAGTCACAGGGCTCACTGCTCACAGCTCAGCATCCTTGCCTTCTCTGCAGCCAGCTCCCAGGGATGCTGGGGAGGCAGAGCAAGCCAGGCTGTCCTGGAGCCAGAAAGCATGCCAGGTGCCCAAAAAGGCAGGGTCATAGTGTACAGCTCTCCCCAGGCCTCCTCTGCTATGCTGGGGCTGAGAACACCACTGGCCCTGAGGATTCAGAAATCCACATCAAAAGTGTTTGCAATGCCATCAGGAATGTGCTGGGGCTCTGCTTGGCTCCTTGTCTCCCTGTACATTTTCCCAGCAGGACTGATGCTGTCACTGACCCTGTCACTGGAAGAGAGCAAGGGGTAAAACCCCTAGTTCAGAGTCCTCCACAGCAGACCTGTACTAGGAACATTCTTGTAGACACCGATCATGGTCCTCATACTACATCAAACAGAAGTCTTGGTGCCAGAGGATGTTGTCCTGGCGTTTCTGAAGTATCCCATGCTACAGCTCCTCTCCACTATCCATCTTAGCATTGGAACCTGGATATTTTCCAAGTCATGAACATGGAACAATGGACACAGTCTGTGGGCAACTTCCTCTAGGTGGCCTTACTTAAGCAGGAGGTGGGAGAGGAATCATAGAATGGTTTGGGTTTGAAGGGAACTTAAAGACCACCTTTGTTCCCAAATAAGGCCTGGAGAATGGCACATGGGCAAATCTGATGTGGACGGAGAGCAGGACACGCTCCTTATCGGGATCCTTCATAGACTCACAGAGTGGTTTGTGTTAGAAAGGACCTTAAAGCTCACCCAGTCCCAACCCCCTGCCACGGGCAGGGACCCCTTCCACTAGAGCAGGTTGCACCAAGCCCCTGTGTCCAACCTGGCCTTGAACACTGCCAGGGATGGGGCAGCCACAGCTTCTCTGGGCACCCTGTGCCAGCGCCTCAGCACCTTCACCGGGAAGAAGCTATGACCTCTACAGGTCCCTGTAACCTCAAGCAGCCTGTGATTCAGTAACTTTCCCCGTCTTCAGCTATTGAACACCATCTTGGTGCTATCTCCGTCCTTCAAGACCAAGTTCCTGACCAGCAGGTCGTTCCTACCTCCCCATCCCTCAGTGATTGCTCAGAGCATACAGGTGCTATGTGGCCTGCGGTGGACCCTTGCCAAGGTAGCCCTGCTGTTCATCCCAGTGTAATACTGGTGAATATCCACAAGTCTGGGCTTCTTGGAGCAGCACATTGGCCTTCAGGATGCTGCAGGGTCTCCTTCTGCAGCTCCATAGCTCTCCGCCTCATTAGTCATGCACAACCCCGTGGTTCCTTGCCAAGGGCTGCACTCCATCTCGTGTTCAAATTTGGGCTCAGTGGAGCCTGGATACACCCTGTGCCAAAAGGGACCTGATCAGATTAGGTGGTCCTCATCAGAGCAGATAGGGTCCTCACCTCCCTGTCTGAGACTCTTTAAAGAAAGTGAAAAGAAGAAAAAAGGGAGCTTTTAACATAAAACATCTGGCATGTTATTCTGCCTTGCACATTAGGATGGGAAAGGAACATGTCATTCAGGCAGAGGGGAGGAAAGAGGAGATCTCTGGAAATATGCAGTGACTGGTACAAGAACACCTGAACCCACACTCCCCAAGTGGTCACTGCCCCATGCTCCTGCATCCCCCCAGGATGTGGTCAAAGCCACAGCTCAGGGGTTTGCCCTACACCTCACATGCCCCAGGGGAGGGGTGGCTGCAGGGTCCACAGCGATCTAGAAGAGTCTGAAACCATCTGAAGACCAAAACCAAGGACAGACCTCCTCACCACTACCACGAGCCGACATCAGGCAAGGTCATAAATTTCCTTTGGGAGATGGAAACTTAATGCCTGGAGAAGGTGGGAGCCAGAAGTGTTAAGCAGGAACAGGCAGGCTGTAGGAGGGTGTTAGAGAACAAGCCATGGCTGGGAGAGTGCTGTAAAATACTTGGGAGCCTGTCAAGCAGGCTGGCAAGAAAGTGATTTAAACATCGCTTCCACCTGGTCTGAGCACAGACTAGAAGAGCAAGGAAGCATTCTGAGCTGAGCTGAGCTGAGATCAGAGCCTCACAGTGACCCAGACCAATGCTCCCATTTATCACCCGGCTTTAAACACGCACTTTTATGATGTGTGAGAAAGGGGAATCTGGTTCTCTAATTAACTCAGGAGTGATGAGTTGTGAAGTGCTGCAAGAATAAGCAGCTACCACAGAGATAGCAGCGTGCACAGTGCCAGCACAACCCGCTCCCACTGCCAGGCAGCCCCGCTCAGCTCAGGGCAAGATGCCTTCACCTGAGGGCACTGCCTGCTCCATCACTGCCTGCTCTGGCTCTGGGCACTGCCTGCTCTGGGCACTGCCTGCTGTGGCACTGCCTGCTCCATCACTGCTTGCTCCAGCACTGCCTGTTCTGGGCACTGCCTGTTCTGGGCACTGCCTGCTGTGACACTGCCTGCTTGGGCACTGCCTGCTTGGGCACTGCCTGCTCTGGCACTGCCTGCTGCTGGCAGTTCGTGTCTGGAGGGTCTCAGCCAGCCATTCCCCAAGTGAAATGTTTGCCCTCAAAAGTACCACCTGAAAACCTCTGTCTGATGAAGACTGTTGGGGTCAGAGCAATCCCAGGCACAGCTACAGGTTGACCAGAGAAGAGATTCAGAGCAGCCCCATGGAGAAGGACTTGGGGGAGTTGGTTGATGAGAAACTTAACATGACCTGGCTTCAATGTGCACTCGCAGCCCAGAAAGGCAACCGTGTCCTGAACGGCATCAAAAGGAGCGTGACTAACAGGTCAAAGGAGGTGATCCTGCCCCTCTGCTCTGCTCTCGTGAGACTTCACTTGGAGTACTGTGTGCAGTTCTGGTGTCCTCAGCATAAAAAGGACATAGAACTGTTGGAGTAAGTCCAGAGGAGGCCACGAGGACGACTGGGGGCTGGAGCACCTCCTGAATGGAACAGGCTGAGAAAGTTGGGGCTGTTCAGCCTGGAGAAGAGAAGCTGCGTGGAGACCTCATAGCAGCTTCCAGTATCTGAAGGGGTCTACAAGGATGATAGAAAGGGACTCTTCATCAGGGCTTGTAGAGACAGGACAAGAGATGATGGACTCAAACTGAAACAGGGGAAGTTTAGCTTAGATATAAGGAAGACCTTCCCTCTGAGGGTGCTGAGGCGCTGGCACAGCATGTCAGAAGTGGTAAATGCTCCATCGTTGGTGGTGTTCAAGGCCAGGTTGAACAGAGCCTTAGGTGGCATGGTTTAGTGTGAGGTGTCCCTGCCCATGTCAGGAGGGTTGGAACTTGATTGTAAGGTCCTTTCCTAACTATTCTATGATTCTATGATGCTGACACAGAGGATGTTCTAACACAGTAATGCCCTGGGAATATCACAGCATGGCTGTTTCTTCCTTTGTCTCATTTTGCTGGGACTTTGCTCTTCCCTTTTCCATTTGGATGCTCTTTTAGATTCGCATGATCTTGTTAACATGCAACAGGATTGGTGTGACCTTGGCCCTATGGCATCTGCTCTGATGGCTTCTCAGTTATCACATCAGCCGGCATGGCACTGGTGGGTGCCTTCCTTAACCCACTGAAGAATTCACCTGCTCATGCTGCGGCTCCCCACACCAGGCACTGGGGCACCTCTGGGACTGGAAAACACCTTTGGCATTTCCAACAGAGCTGAAAGCCTGATGTTAATCTGTCTTACCTAAAGACAGTACTTCTGTGCTTTCTATCCCTGAAATCAAAACTAAATCCCTAATGAATTTGTATTCAAAGCGAAATGCCTGTTTCAATCTGAGACATGATGTCTGCGTTTGCTTTGTAAGCTCAGCCATGAAATATAACCCAGTTCTGTGCTAAAGTGAATAATGCTCCAAATTTTGCATTTAAGTTGTGAAAGATTTGTCAATGTTCTCTTTGTTTGAAACCTCTTCAGTGAGCAGCTCACCTGGCCCAAGGCAATGCTCTGCAGTAGAACCATCGAATGGTTAGGGCTGGAAAGGACCTTAAGATCATCCAGTTCCAGCCTCCTGCCATGGCAGGGATGTTAGTTAAATTGAAGTGTTACCCATATGCTGGTTACAAATGATGCCTTAATTGGCCAAGTTAAGCTAGAGCATTACTGTGAGCAATGGGATCTGGGTTGCAGAGCAGAAGTAATCTTAAAAGCCATTCAAGAGCTTCAATAATGACATCCGTGAGGCAAATGGCCCAAAAATGGCATATGGCTGATACCTGGGCAGTGGTGCCATGGGGAGCAAGTGTATCAATTGGCTCTCAGGAGCACATGGTAAGAACTGTCTCTATTCAGACCCTGCTCCTGGAAATACAAGAGATGAAGACAGTGAAACCTCTGTTGGCTCAGTGGAAGTAAAAGACTTGAGGAATGGAAACACCAGTGCTTGAAGTGACAGGTGAAACTTTGAAGCTGGGAGGAAAATTTAGTGATGGTTGTGACACTGAGCAGAGGGAGAGTTGGGACCTAACGGGTTGTTTGTAGGTGAAAGTGAGGAAATGTTGGCCCTAGAGCAAAGCCCCAAACCCCAGGGGCTACTGATGGACCCTGGTGAAAGACCAAGCCAGAGATCCCAAAATCTGGAGGAGGAGATGAGCCACGTGGCCAGCACCGGGACCCACTGCCATCAGTTCCCACTCACGTTTAGTGAAAGTTATCACTGGCATTGTCCAGCTGCTGAAGCCAGCCCAGTGCCCTCCGTTGCCCCTCTTCCCCTTCACTGCCTGTGCTGCTGGCTCCTCTCATGTCCTCATCTGACTCCTTTTGGCCAGCCTGCCGGGAGGAAACAGCGTGCGTTGGTGGAGTGCCAACGCTCCGCTTGTGCTGGAGCTCGCTGCCAGACTGCAGCGATCGGCTGATCCCCTGGGGGGGCTGCGCTTTGGGGCTCATTTCTCAGCCCAGACAGGCTGATGGGAACCAAAGGATGTTGAGACCTGCCAGGTCTGGGCAGCAGCTCACAGGGCTTTCAGGAGGGGAGCCAAACCCCAACAGTCAGACAAAATCATGGTTTCCCCTGTGAAGCCGAGACCTATAGTGGGGCTTGTTGGAAAGAGAGAAGCAATTCATTCAAACAGACCCAAAAATGCAATGCGTGCTGCCCAAGCTACCCACCACTCCAAACCAGGGGTCTAGCAGTGTTTCTCCAGGAGAAGGTAGCAAGAGGAAGCTCTAGATTATCCTTCATACATCCCTGGGAGAGATACAGGGGCAGCACCTCAACGTGATCCCTCTCAGGTGTGCCAGGCATCAGTGGTGGTGCGGAGACATGGGGGTCTGCAGGTTGATGGTAAACTGGCTGGGCTCCCCCTTCCCATTCCAACGCTCTGAGTGAAGCATGGGTTGGGGACCTCTGGGAAGGAATGTTTCCAGTATAGTCACTGGCTGGAGAAGAGTGGAATGATTGCACAGCAATGGGCAATGGCAGCCAAGATGGGGTGAGCAGAGCCTGTCTCCAGGAGGATCTGGTTTCTGCTGCTGCTCAGAAAGACGGAAGAACAGCATCGAATGGGCCAGAGAATGGCCGGAAATGCTCTAGAAGAGTCTTACAGAGATGTAGCTCTGGAGAAGCTGCAGGTGAGAAACCCTCACACCTTCCCAGGAGGTGTGAAGGAGTCCTGGCTGGTACTGGATTGAAGCATGCCCTGGTCCCAGAAGGGACTTCCATACCTCCTCTGCCCTGTCACAGCTCCCATCCCTGATGTCTCTAACCCCAGCTCAGCTCTTGCAGGAACTTCTGGGCCCCCTTCCCACCATCATCTCTACCTTGGTGTCACCAGCCCTCTCTCAGACACTGACCTGTCTCTGGTGCATTGCCTCCTTGTGGCAAGGATTCAGCTCTTCTCACTCCCCCCAAAGCTGGACCCTTGCATTCTGCACTGTGTTTAACTCTCCTCTTCACTCTTCACTCTTTACCTTGGGCCAGACCCCTGTCACCTCCTTGGCCACTGCTCTGCCACACCAGACCACACATGCCTCTTCTCATCTCTCCATAGTGGTCTCCATCTTTCCCCTAATTTTGGCCCCTGGTTCCCCTCAGACATTTTCTCAGTCCACTCATTGGTCCCCTCTGTCCTCACCCACTGGTCCCCTCTGTCCTCTCCTCCTGCTCCTACAGCTACATTGTTGTGGAACCCCCCCAACATGACATTCCCATAGACCCGTGGCCTCCTCCATCACTTCTCCAGGTTCCTCACAATGTTGTTTCTATAGAGCCATCAAACCCCAGACACATTTCCAGTTGCCTGGGCAGAGCTGGATCACCTGTGGGCGACCACCCTGCACAGCAGCAGGAGCTTTCCAATGGGAAAAATAATAGGAAACCCTCCATGGGGGAGCCACAGTTCCTTGGGCAGCCCAGGGAGGGTGGCAGAGGGACTGAGTCACCAGCCTGCACGTACAGAGCTGGATGCAGCCCTGCTGGAAAGCACACTTTTAGCTTTTTGGAGGATCTCTGTAATTTCCCAGCAAGGAGATCATGAAATGCTGGATCTTAGGGTTGCAGGGTTTTAATCACACACGTGGAGCCTCTTTGGGAGTCAGAGAAGAGGGATGAAGATTACTGCTGAATCAAATCCCCCCCTTGCCAAGCGTTTTGGCATGGGGAACTTATCTCTAGGTTACCCCATGGCTGAGCTTGTTTGTTCCAGTGCCCAGGTCATCTCAAAGCAAGGCGGGCCGGAGTGATCCAGCCGCTGTGGGAGGTGCAGTACCCTTCAAGGGGACATTCTGGGAAAGGATATCCCCGGGCGCTGACTCTGTGGGTCCATCAGCAAATGCATCACTCACCTTGCAGGTTTTTTAATCCCCACCTCCCAGAGATATGAGCCTGAGGGATACTCAGATTTCACTTTGCTAAAAGGAAAATGCTAAGCCCTTCTGGATGCATGGGAAAGCTGGAGGCATAAACCTCATGGTTTAAACAGCAGAACACAAAAAACTACACCCAGTATGGGCCTTCTGGGTTTTTTTGTTGTTTTTTGGTTTTTTTTTTTTTAATAATTCCTAATTTTTTAATAATTCCTCTGCTCTTGATTTTTGGGCTCTGACTCACGCTCAGGATTATCAGGGCTCTGGGAGCCATGGACTGGCATTTGCAGCGTGCACTGGGAGGGGAGGGATACAGCCCAGCCCTGCCTGCTATATGTTTCCTCTCAACACCACAAGTATCTGGCTGTGAGATAACAGAGCTCCACCGCCTTTTCCTTAGGGCCCCTCTGTGCTACAGACACAAAGTGGAGCACAGGCAGTGTCTAAAGTTCATGTTCTGGCTGAATGTTACCAGTTACTTCTCTGTGCTCAGTTGCCCACAACTTGCTTCAGTTTTCCCCTCTCTGGGTTGATATTTTCCAGCCTCAGCCTTTGCACAAAGGCGATTTGAAAGCGTCTTTGAACACACTTTGCCCATTTCAGAGTACACAGGCAGTGAAAAGCAGTATCTCCATAATAAACATACTCTTTTTTTTTTTCTTTGAAGAATACAAAGCAATCTTCCAATTTTTAAGCGCTCTACTGCTGAAACTGAGGGGGGTCAGAGCTGATATCTGGCAGGGAATCAGTCCTGACCAAAAACAACCGTAGTGCATTCCAGTAAACACTGAGTTTCAGCTGCTGAAAGCTATATCCACCCAGGCACAGCACGTTTTACAATGATGGTGCCTTTTAATCAACACTTGGAATACTCGCAAGCAGTCTGGAGGACAAAAACAGCCTCTGGAATGATGTGACTGAAGGATGATGGCAGTGGGGATGGATGGACGGATGCAGGCAGAGGACAGGTTTCACACCCAAGGAGGGAGTGGGACAACAGCACAGCCTGGAGTTACCTATGGGCAGCAGATGATCAGCTGTCCTTGAGAAGAGCAACGTGAATGAGATGTATGCAGCCAGGACCACTCCTTGGCCAGCATCAGGCTATAAGGGTTCAATGATACATCACTGAAGGCTTCCCAGAACTACATAAATACCAAAGAGAATTTGATATAAATTATGGAAGAATTTAGGTTGGGAGGGATGTCTGTAGGTGTCCAGACCAGCCCCTGAGCAAGTTAGCACTCCAAGTCTGGGTCAGGCTGCTCAGGGCCTTGTCCAGATATGTTCTGAATGTGTCCAAGGATGGAGATCCCACCACTGCTATCTCAGGGCTGTGCCAACAATGCAGTTCAAGCCTCACAGATGCTGTACATCCATGTGTCCTCAGCACAAGGAGAGCTGGTTATCTGCAGAGGAAGGGAAGAGAAGAGGATGAGAAAGAAAGCCAAAGCCTGCAGAGAAGACACCATCACAAACATCACCTGGTTCATGCATGGCTGAAACCAGGAAACTGGGTTGGGTGTCTATAAACTAAGGCCTGGGGATGGTGTAACCCCTTCTCTCCCTAAAGGGACTCCAGTGACAAATATTCCCCAGAGATCTTGAGGTCCTTCTGTGGCCATGGGACAATGATGCTGTTTCTGTCAGTCATGCCAAGGAAGAGCATTCCACCACAGCATGTGGCTGCAGCTCCAGCACTGGTCCCACTGAGCAGCATCCTTGTGTTGGCAAAACCTCTTCTCATAACAACCAGGAAAAGTGACTGTCAGACAAGGAAGAGCTGATGGAAAGAGAAGATTGGGAGGTGGTACAGCTGGGGTCACAATCAAACCCAACAGACACATGTACAATGGGACCTGACAGCGCTCTGCAGCTGGCCAGGAGAGGCTGCCTAACCCCCTGTGGTCTCCAAAGTGTGTCTGCAGTGCTGCCAATCCCTCTCCTGTTTCAAGAAACATCCCAGCACCAAGTGTACAGAGACAGCTGAGAAGATCCTGACCATGATGTTGAGTAGGGTTTCTGTGGTGGCTTCCAGCCTCATGCCAGGGACAGAATGGCTCCCACTGCTGCTAGAGGGATGTCCTGTGGGACTGTGGCATGGACTGCATGCAGTGTGGTTCAGTGTTTCTCCAAGGAAACGTGCGTGGCTGGAGCAATGGGATGCACGGATGGAGACCCCCTCTGCAGACCATGCACAGAGGACCCCGTGGTCTTCAAAATCCCTTTCAGTGTTTTAGCAGCCACCCATCCAGCCGTCTCAAAACCAAAGCAGTGACTCTCGTGTGGTGAATGTGAGCAGGGGGTTGATGCTCCTCTGCTCCAGAGCTCCGACATTGCACCAGCCCAAGCACAAGCTCCAGCCTGACCTCCCTCTGATGCCCTCCTGTTGGGCTGTCCCAGGGGTTTTCCAGAGTTTTGGCAAGAAAACACCAGAGCTACAGCTGCAGCTACATGCTGGGGTGTTGGCTTGTCACCTCGTTGCTGCCTGCTGCTCAGACCTGGCTGCAGCTGCCACAGCTGGATCAGCAGGAAGCCATGGGAACAACTGAGGGATGGTGAAAATGCCTCTGAATGCAGGACTTGACAAGCCTGAAGGTTTTGCTTGCAAAAGGTAAGACTGAGAAGAGACTTGACTTAATTCCCAGGTACTATGAGCCCCATCCATGCCTCATAATCTACCTCTCCCCCACCCCATGGAAGGCATTTATCTGAGATGCTGTAGCAGGCAGACCTACAGAGGTCTCCATTTCAGATGTCTTCAGTGCTTTTTTTTTTGCAGCATCTACAGGGGTGATAACGTGTGTCAGTTAACAATGAACCACTGATGAACCAAGGCAGGAAAACATAAGGACATTCAACCATGGGAAGGAGCATCTTCCCTGTCCCTTGGTGCTTTAGATGAAGACTGTGAGCCTATCTGGAAGACACACTGCAGCCAAACCTGAGGCACTTGCCCAGCAGGTGACAGGAGAAGTTTAGCTCACATGCTGCCCAGCCAAGCTGGCTGCACCACTCCCCCAGGGCAGCCTCAGCTTCTCCGAGGCCATGACAAGCCTGCGCCCTCCCTGCAACCTGCCCCTCACACATACCTTTCTTCTGAGCCCATCCCGCACAGGCGCCATAAAGCCCCATCACACCCCATTAGCATCGGTTTCCTATGACAACGCTGTCAACAGTGCATGAGGCAGGGTTGGGGTCCCAGCCTAGGACATGTAGCTATAGTAAAGGGGGGTTTACTCGTGTGTTTTGTGTGTGAGTGATACCCTTGGGACAGCTCTGTGTGTACGTGTGACGCAGGGGGTACACATCTGGCATCTCCCCCAGCAACTATGCCAGCACTGAGGGGAACTGTGTGTGACCTACACCTGCCAGTCACCACAACAGGACCCATGCTGGGGACTGGCTGCAGGGACCCTCCTCCATGGAGCTGCCATAGCCTCCAGGAAAGCACCCAGGCCCTTCATCCTCTGCACCGGTGCTGGATGTAGTCCCTGGTGTTCAATCCTGCCCTCACGGTGGGTTTTCTCACCTCGGTATTGCACTGTGCAGCAAACACATATGGCCCCCCATTTCCTACCTTTTCCCTTTTGTGTCAGGCCTCATCCAGATCCGTGCCTTCCCAGCGCCGGCCAAATAGCACAGCTTTTCCCCAACACTTTGCAAACTTCAGGGAACGCCTCCAGCCCTTTCCCGTGGGCAGCTCATGAAGCACTTGGCTCTGCCTTGGCCAAATCACAAAGGACTTGGATCCTGCTCCCTGTCGCAAGTGCCAGGGGTGGGGAGATCTTGCCTTGCATATATTCTTTCTAGGTACAAAACATGCTTTCAAAAGTCAGAGCCATTTCTCTGGCTGCTAGAGAGTCAGCTGCCGTTATGATTCCTAGCAAGGTCACTTTCCCAGCCCTGCCCTCTGCATGTTTTGCAGACACAGGCACTGAGGAGGCATCACCCGGACACCCAGCCAGACCTGACTGGGGGTCTGCATTCCACAGGCCACAGCATGGCCCTGAGGCCGCTGGAACTGCTGCAAAGCTGCTGGAGCCTTCATCCACCCACTCCCATGTCACTCCTCTCAAGCACAGAGCTCGTATTTAATGACCGTGTGTGGTTTTGCTCAAGCATTATGTCATTCAGCAATCCTGGCTGGGCAGATGGGCCAGATTGGCTGCTCTGCCCTGATGATGCTCATCCCTCTCCACACCTGGGGGTGCTCTGTGCCCCACAGCCCTCAGTCTTTTGTAAGGATGTAGGTGAACAGAAAATCAGAATCCACGCAAAAAAAAAAACTCCTGAGGACCTCAGTGCCCCCTCCATCTCTTTGATGTGTCCCGGCGTTGAGTGCGGAGGGCGAAAGAAACTCTCTAATTTCCACCTCCCAGATTTCCTGCTCTGTAGCCATTGACACCTTCCCTAAAATAAAGTGGGAGCTGAGATAAGCCAGACAGCCAGGCTCCAAAAGGACTGTCCTGAGCACGGATTTAGCTCACACTTCTTTAAGTGAGCATCCAGGTTTGGGACTTCGGACCTCTCACAAGCGGAGAGGAACTGACTGGGTGGATTTGCTGATAATCTGCTGCCAATTTCTGTAGCCACAGAAGGAGCATGGGGGGAGCTGCTCACGGGAAGGGGTTTCAGACAGTGCATGTCCTTGCATGTGATCTCATTCTTTGGGCAGTGGACCGGGACTCGCAGGAATAAAGCACTGGGATGAGCAGTGACTCGGTGCCCGGCAGAGTGGAACCCCCCCATGTCATACCTGCAGTGATGGGCTGCAGTGCCGGAGCATGGCCAGCGCTGCAGTGAGGAGGGTATTTTGTTCTTGCTTCTCCTTTCCACGCACCCCACTCCCCACCCCCTTACCTCCCCCAGTTCGGGCTGCCTGCTCCAGCTGCTCACCGACACTTGTCCAGAGACACTCGGTGGGAAGGGGAACGAGGTGGCCTAAGTTTGCACCATCATCTGGTTCTGCACTCAGAGCTGATGGGGGCTTGGAGCCCCTGCGGCCCCGAATGGATCGGGGATGGGAAGAGTGGAAGAGCCCAGCTCGGCCGCAGGAAGTGGCCGGGGAACGCCGTGCCTGGGCGCTACGTGTCCCCAGGACACCCCGGGGCCGGAGCCCGGAGGCGGACGCACGGTCCCGGGCCACAGCCGCAGATCTTCCCGCGGACCCTCCGGTCCCCGCACGACGGCCGCACACCCCGCTCCCGCCACCTAACGGCAGCTGCCGGTGGTGCCCCGCCGCGCCGGGCACCGGCACCGCGCCGGCTCCTTCCCCTCGCCTGGCTCCCCCTTGGCACCCGCCTGCACTTGGTCACCCCCATTCCTTCACCCCCTTCCGCCCGGCATCACCCGGGATGCGAACCCCTGGTGTGGGACACCCACCGGGAGCACCAACTCCCCGGTACCACCGGGAAAGGGGTGTCCCATAGTGGTGGACGCAGCGCTTCATTCGCGCTCTCCCGTTCCCCGTCCGTCCCCCCCCCCCCCCCAGACTGCCTTGGCAGCTCCCCCCATTCCA
>JASSUY010033399.1:0-10320 GCA_032466535.1 Forpus xanthops
GTTATACCTTAGTTACTGAACTGTTCTTATCTCAACCTGTGGGAGTTGCATTCTTTCGATTCTCCTTCCCATCCCTCTGGGAGTAGGGGGAAGAAAGAGGGAGAAGTGAGTGAGAGAGAAAACTTCATGGCTGAGAGGCTTAAACCATGACACATACCACAGCATATCATGCCCAGGATGTGAAAAACGGAGAGCAGAGACCCGGAAGGATGGGGGTGCACTGCATGGTCAGACAGGGTATCAGGTGGTGAGCAGCTGTATTCTCCTTCCTTGTATTTCTCTTGTCATTATTATTATTGGTGGCAGCAGTAGTGGTTTGTGTTATGCCTTAGTTACTAAACTGTTTTTATCTCAACCTGTGGGAGTTGCATTCTTTTGATTCTCCTCCCCATTCCCCAGGGAGCAGGGGGAAGAAAGAGGAGGGAATGAGAGAGCAGCTGCCTGAGTTATAGAGGCTTAAGCCACAACAGATGTAGAACAAGATTAGTCCCAACACTGACCCCTGAGAGACACCATTTGTTACTGGTCTCCAACTGGACACTGAGCAGTTGACCACAACTCTGTGTGCAGCCATGCTGTAGGGTCTTCAATTTTACCAGTTTTCTTAGGTATCAAATTTATCTTGTGTTTTGAATTCCTTATCTAAGTTTTTGACTGACCATCACAGAAATAATTCTAGTTGTAAGTAATAAACATATTGGGTTTTGTTTCATAGTCACTTGACAGCCTTTCAATGTCCTTGGAGTCATCATGGTCTCCCATTTTTTTTGCAGTAAGCCATCCCTTAAGGAGACCTTGTATCTGATGTATGTTCAGTCCTCAAACAAACATTCTATCTCCTGAAGTAGATATAAATTTCATATTTTCAAGATTAAGTTTACCCCTTAAACCTAAGTGCACTCAAAATATGATCATATGACATGAGGTTGGCTTCTTAGAATTCGATTAAAGTTTCCTCAGGCTAGGGACCACAACAGACAGACATGAACTGGTGCCCCAGTGTTCAGTTTCCAAAGGAAAATATTCTACTCAGGTTTCAGGTGATAAAACTTTCAAAAGTTATAGCTATTCTGGTCAGTTACCATGGTCGATGATTGTTTTTTTGTGAAGGATATATTTTGTTCCTTCAGAACTGCATACAATTTTGCTCTGCAGGCTTCCACAAAATATTTTCATGAAATTGTGACACTTTTGGCTGAAGATGGAGCACATTCCTTCTCAGCAATGTAATCTCCACAATGCCTCCGGTGATCTCCTGCTCCTTGCTCATTTTTCTGCTAAGGTCTTTTTTTCACACCTAGACTTCATGTGCGTCTGAGGTAACCTAGAAGCAGCATTGCTTTCTTGGTTTCAGGACTTGCTTCCTGGCCTGGTTCTGTCTCATACTCTTTCTTATCATAAGTCTAGCTCAGGACTTTGGCCTTTTTCTCATTGTCATTATTCCTCTAAATGGTCTTCACATGGGACACTTCACTCAGTATTCTTAACTCTTCTATAAAATGATATGGTTCCTCTGACAAGAACGTCCGTATTTTGTTAGCTCAGATAGAAAGGAGGTTTCCTCTTTCCCTCCCTCTGTAAAAGTGATCAATCATCTTTTCTTTTCTCTTTTACTTTTGGGATGTCTAGGAGAAGTCCAGCTCTGTTACCACTATTCTTAAGACTTTCAGAATCTTCTCACTTTTTTTAGGAGTCACGTCATCACCAGTTCTTTTTTTGTTTTCTCATCCACCCTGTGCACAGATGTTTCACATTCTTTCACAAAGGGCAATGGCAAGATGGCTCTTATGGTGCTTACTCATCTCTGTTAATCTTTAGATCCTCCAAGATCAGAATCAAAGATTCTTGGGCTCCTTAAAGTGCCATCTTAGCTTTTTCTTCTATAAAATTGTATGGCTGACAGGAGTTCATGGGATCACACAGGTTGAGTTGCAGCTTTCCTACTAGGACTGTGATTCTGCTATAAAATACTGCTTTCTAGTGAAGTCAACACAAATAATATATTCCATAATTTTTTTTTTTTAAACATAGAAGGCAGTGATGGTATAAGATGGCTAAAAGAATTAGATAGTATTATTTAAAATAATGTATGTGTATGTATGTATGTTTGTTTTGCTATTTGTGTTGAACAGCTGCCAAGTAAAACCATGCAGCCAGAATGAGGCACTCATTATCTTCCTCAAAATCAAAAGGAAAAATATATATTCCTCACAGGAGGAAGAAGATAACAGGCAGGATGCTCGTTACTGAGCAGTATATCTTACTCTGAGAGAAAGTGAAGTATATTGGAAATACTGCAAATATGACCTCTGATAGAAAAGCTGAATGAAATACCATTACCACAGTTTGTGTGAGGGTGGAAAGGATGCAGATACTGACTAGAAACGGAAGGACAAAAAATACCAGTATATATTTTAAAATATATTTTTGGATACAAAATCCTATGCCACAACTTTCTAAGAAAATTTAAACATAAATCTTAAAACTCTTGAAGCTATTGATGTTTTTACAAAAAACAATTTTATAACTACAATGTAGGATGATGAAATGGCTGTCCATGGTAGCTTGGATCAGAAGAAGTAAACACAACTTTAATTAAAGATTATTCTTTTGCATCTATATGTGATCATTAAAACTGCAGAGAATGAGAGAATTTTTCCCAAGAAAATTTCAATGGCATTTACTGAATAGCTAAGTTCACCTGGCACAGTTAAAAGGACTTCTAATTGATGTGGAAGTGCTCAGAAATAATGGATTTTACAATGTGTGATGCCCACAGACAGGTGTTTTTCAGACTATTTTCAGGATCCAAACAGGTGTTTTCACACTATTTGGAACTCCCACAGCATTTCCAGATCTGACTCAAATGTGTGTCTGAGATTTATTTCCTAGTCAAGAAAAGACAAATCCAAGAGCTTGTGAAAAACTACTGCAGAAGAAATGGCATCAAAACAGCTCAAAGACAAGTTTTAGGCATGTGTTCAGGTTTCTGTGTCTTTGTAGGCTTTTTTGGGTTCTTTTTTTTTTTTTTTTTTTACAAAATAATGCTTTTATGAATGGTCTTGGCATATCACAAAATGCATTAGTTTTAAATTAAATACAAAACCAGACTTGTGTTCAAGCTCACTGCTTCATTCGCCTATTAAAGCTGTCCTTTAAGACTGGCTGGAATGAAAGCTAACAGTCATGGCATCTTTTCATCCAGTTTCTGCTGCTTTGTCGACCAGACAGCTGCCTCACATTATGATCTAAGGAAGAAAAAGCAGCACTTAACCACATGCTGTTTAATGAAGGTCTGAAGGTCATTGTTTTCGCTGTTGGAGGCTATTTTATAGAAGGGTCATGGTATTTAATTTAGAAAATACACCTACAGGGTGTAGGTAACTGGTAACTAGGCCTGAATTGGGCCCCTGCAGAGTGCCCAGTGAGGCACATTATAAGAATAAGCATGGGATTCTTCCTTGATTTCCAGGCAAGAAAATTTTGCCTGTGCTGTGGCTGAGGATTACTTCAGTTGTGTCCAGATGAGCATGCTGAAAAGGCTGCATCATGGATAAAGTTGAAGTGCATGTAGCCTTTTTTTGGCAAAAGGATGGCTTGGGAGATATTAGCTTTTCTAGGAAAGAAATACAATGCATGCCAGTTCTCTATAATCCCAGGCACCAGCTAATGACCAGTCCCATAAGGCAAGTTGCCACAAGATCAGGTGATTTAGTCATTCTTAGAGGAAGGCTTTGTCACACATAAGTGTGAATTTCTGAGTGTGGAGGTAGAAATGCACAGAGTAACAGTCTAAAGGTAAAAAGAGAAATAAAAGTAATTCCTGTAGCACAATCTACTTGCCTGGTATTCAGAGGAAAAATATATGCTGATGAACTCTTAACATCTGGAGAAATGCTGATAAAGCATACCTATGTCTGTTTGATTTCTTCCATGGTGGGAAAACATAGTTTAAGAAGTGGAAAGACTGCCTCTCCTCTGGCCCAGGAGCAGTGAAGTCTCATGGCTGCTGCTTTCTGCCACCCCAATGGTGTGAACCAGCCTGCTACCCCAAACGAAGAGGGAAAGCCTGGCTTCTTTAACTAGGAGTGGCCACTCCAGGTCTGAGGCTGTTTTTTTTCTTTCCCTGGGTTAAGTGGGAAACTGCAAAGAAAGGTCACACTACTGACATACCGTTA
The DNA here is from genome assembly GCA_032466535.1 of Forpus xanthops. NCBI lineage: Eukaryota > Metazoa > Chordata > Aves > Psittaciformes > Psittacidae > Forpus > Forpus xanthops. The sequence continues at coordinate 4,179 of JASSUY010033399.1, forward strand.
AAGAAGGGGGAAGAAAGACTGAAAAATTGAGAACATGGATCATAAGGCAAATGCCTCAGCATTAAAAGCTAAAAAGGGGAAACAACATTTTCTGGATGTCATTGTAAACTGAAAACAACAACAGCTACAATAGCAAAAGGCAGTCATTAGGAAACAGAGTTTTTCAGGGACAAATCTGTAAAGGATTATATTATTACCCTCAATCTTCCATAAGTCAGTCAGCACAACTGTTCAATTTTTTGTGTGCAATCTGACAAATCTTTGCTTCATGGTATCACCAGACCTTTTCAGAAGCAGCTGTGCCTTAATTTCTGTTACTCTTTGTAACAGAAATTGATGTTTCACTCACCTCTTTGAGTACTGAATTTATTACTGTCTCCCTAGGACTCAAAATGGGCTGCTCAATATATGTGCTCCAACATTCCTTCACAAGAGCATTTGCTGTTAAATCTCGTAGGTAAGAGAAAGGAGTGAAGAAAAAGAAAGGAAGCAAAATACCAGCTCCTTGCCTGACAAGACTATTATTTTGAGTTACCGACAGAAACAAACCCAAAATGTAATTTCTCTTTCTCCTTATGAAGGGAAATAATTTTTTGAACTTTGCTGTTCTGACATCAGGCAACAGTGAAGGTGGCACTTCAGAGCCATGATTTCCTTAGCTCAAAATTCCTTGTCAAAGCCAGGATTTTATTTTTACTTAATTCCAATTTTTATTTCGTTGCAGCCAAATTTCTCCTCCTTAAGTTTTTTTCTCTTCTCTTTTTCTTCTCCATTTTTCCTGAGGTTCCACATTTTCCCTTAGAACCAAGCTGAAGTTCTTCAGCTATGATAGAATGGTACAGTTCTCAATTCTGGCAGCATAATCTGCCTTGCTGTTTGCTTGCAGTAGTATCTGAATAGGTTATGAAGTTTGTGAGAGCACAGCTTCCTTACTTTGTTCTTTTGGAGGCAGTTTTTGGGTAGAATTTGAATGCATCTTACAAGCACTGTTGCCCTCCTGAAATAAGGATTGCAAATAATTCCTGTTCCAAGCCTAAAAGTGAATCTGGGAGATAAGAAATGTCAGAAACTGGGAAATGTGGGACCACTAAAATATATGGTGCAGCAAGAAACCATAAATTTATAAAAATCGTTACTCAGCAAAGCCCTGGGAGCAGTGGCCAGGATTTCCATGTCAGGGCAAGAACTGTGCCTGGCTCTTTGCTGGTCAACCCATTTACCTGAGCCACTCAGCAGGTAGGAGAGATGAGTGGGAGCACTTGCTGCATGCAAATATGCACAGGTCCTGACACACAGAGAAGAGACTGGAGTGCAAGAAGCCTTTTGAATTTCTCTACCCAAATCATTCACACCTTGTAGTCTCATACTGGAACTAACAGCAGAGTGGTCTAACCCTGCCACGCAGCTGGACACAGCTGTCACCAACGCTTAGAGAAACACTAGTGTAAAACCTCAAATGGGCCCAAAGGTGCTTTCACCCCCAGACCTTTCTAACGGAATTCATGCCAAAGTACAGCTTTCCATATCAGCTTCTGTATCTTCCTTACATAATCCTGAGCATTTCTCTCCAAGTTTGGTTGACAAGTGCAGATTTTGCAAAAACTATCTTGGGAATAGCTCTGTCTGGACCACCATAGCACTGGAGAGCAGCTCAGAACTTTTACTGATTCTTTTTTTGCACTGCTTGCATCATTCACACAAAACTTATGACCATGGAGAAGCAGAACTGTTATGCAAAAGGGTGGGGGGGATTGGAAGGCAGATTTAAAAAAAATTCTTACAGAAATAGTTCAATTTAAACTCACTTGGGCACTCAAACCAAATTTAGTCCCCTGAGGCTGAAATCCTCTGGTCTGGAGGCAATGGAGAAGCTTCAACTGCATCAGGCATTGGGAGCTTTATAGCTTTATAAAAAAAAAAATTGAAACATTTTTAATAGGGGATGCTGTGTCAGAGACCCACTTTAATGGCTTCAAAAATCAGAATGAGCTTGCTTTTCACATACCTAGTGCTGCATTTGTATTTGTAAGTGTAGATTTGCCTGGCTAATTCATCTGTGTCAGATAAAAATTCCTCACCCTGTACTCAGTGAGCCACAATGAATCCATGTGGTATTATGGAATGACTGCAAGAAATCCAATACACAGATTTCTATTAGTGTAACAAAAATACTAATATTCAAAGTTTAGCCTAATTTGTACCATGAATGAACATCAACCAAAGGCACTGCTAAAATTTCCTGACTTTTTTCCCCGAAGATGATGATGGTTCTTGAACAAAAATGCTACAAAGCATTGCTTAGGATACAGTTTGCACTGGAAAAAGGATATGAACTTTCAATGCTCAGGCTGAGAAGCTGGAATGCTGTAATTCTGAAACGCAATCTTAAATAATGAAAAGTTGCAGTAAAAGCAAAGTAAAAAAAAAACCCACCCTGCTGGAAACCTCACAGCAAAAGAAAGACTTTTGCTGTGTGCAACTCCCAGGGCAGGGGCTGGGCATAGCCAGGTAAAAAGCTGGCTGATTTCATTAATCTGCAATTGCAAAAGGGTGTGTTTTAATTGTTTCTTTAAAAGACTACATGCATCCTTTAATGAAAGTAACTACAGTAAGGATTAGTAGAATTCAATTAACCACAACAGGTGTATGTTAGAGATCTTTAAACTGCAGAACACAACATGGTCCTTTAAAGCAACCAGCAAATTACCTGCTAATGAGTGATGTCAGGAAAGCCTTAGAAGTGGCAGCATTGCCAAGGCTCTATCAGCAGGAAAATAAGGGCAGTTCTAAGCATTAAGATTGATGGTTGTTAATAAAGGAGCCAGTAGCAATGGACCAGATTGCATTTTTCCACAGGTAACCCCAAGGAATTCAGTGTAATTCCTGAACAATGTTTACTGACAGCCATATAGGAAAACCTTAGCTGAAACTGAATGCTGTGGTCCCTGGAAACAGCCTTGGAGATAGCAGTAATGAAGTCTCATTGCGTCTCCCCTTAGGAGAGCATCACGTCTATAATATTTATGGCTGTCAACAAAGTAAGAACTGGGTTCTGCATTTAAAAACAGTTTCTTCTCTTGGGGGGGGAGAGTTGAGGGGAGGGCTGGGTGAAGAACTGAACTATGAAAACTCACAGCCTGCAACTTCTAAGTTTCTAAGTTAGAGGAAATAAGAATGAAGACAGTGATCTAGGACGTTAAAGAGATTCTGGAAATCATATGATACCACATCCCAACTTCCTGCCAGTTTTTCAGTCTGTGAGACAAAATCTTTGATATGTCCATCCAAATGGCTTTCACACCAAAAGGCAGGTGTGAAGAAAAAATCTTGGTCTTTAAGCTACTCTCAGGACTCCTTAATAGGCCTAACTGATTTTAATTTTTTGGGGTCGGACAGTACAAGTATGCCTACCTAGCGGTAAAAGGAAGGACATGATTTTAAGAGAAAAATATAAATCTATGATATGTTTTAAATATCCCAAATGTTCCTTTTTCCTGTATCTTTTGATTCTTACATAATCTTAAAGACAGTGTTTTTGCATTTTGGAAGTTTTGAGCCATATCTGATGACAAGAGTTATCAAAATGCTTTGACTTCTTTTGCAGAGATTTTACTTTTTGCTGTAGCAAGCACTGAAACAGCAATTGTTGAGGTATCAAAGCTGAAGACTGCTCAAAATATTGGTTAAATGGATAGCAGAAATGTTTGTACTCTCACATTTCACTGGATTCTGCAGTTTATGGAGAAATTTGTGAAATAATCTGAAAGCCTTTTTCAGAAAATATCAACACTACTTCTGTATGGAAAGGAAATGACTATAAGCTTCAGAGTTCTGGATATTGAAGTCACCCAGGTCATTGTATGAAGATGCTCTTAACCTCAGCAGTAAAGCATAGGGACTGGGATTTCTAAAATGGCTTTTTCAGCTCATTGAAATCAGCAGCAGGAGCCAATAGGTTACAATGAGAACAAGGAGGGGACTGCTGCTGAGTGGCTTGAAAAATCCAGCCTCCGTTCTTGTTTGAAGTAAATATGTGTTGATTAATCTTAAACTTAACAGATTGATGATCTGCAGGCAAGTTTTATTAAAGACCAGGTGACCCATTTCATTTCTGAGTAGAAAAGCAAATGTGAAGTGAAAATTTTTCAAGTGAAACTGATGCTGGGTATGTCATGCTTCTTTGCTGCTTGATTAAGAGTACACAGAGCAATGGTTTTAGCTCAAAAGAAAAGAACAAAAGGGTGACAAATGAGTTGTAATACAGGGATTAAAGATTCATGCAGCTTTTTCATCCTGCTGGTGTTGAACCACACTTGGAATGTTTGAGAAAGATGAGTGAAGCAACATTATGTTCTAGATAATGAACTGATTAAATAACATTACAAAGGTCATTGAAGAATGCAAAGAGATATTACTGCATAATGGACAGAAAAGGGCATTTCCTTCTGAAATAACAGTGAGCCTGGTCTTTTGCAAATCTTTACAAACTCCATGAAGTTGTGGGCAAAACCGTACAAGGAAGACATGAAGATGTAAGGCTAAAACTAGAAAGGCAACATAAGCAAGATGAAAAAGGTGAGTGTGCTTGGGAGTGAAAACAGCTAATACCTCTCCTCCTGCATAGTCACGAAATGAGTTTGGGAATGTGAAATTAATGTCAAGGAGACAAGAGAAAAAACTCAAAATGAAAGTCCTTTGCCCCTTCAAGTTAGGGAAGTCATCAACGTACTGCAAACAAAATCTTCTTTGCAAACTTAGCGATGACTACTACAGAATAGAAACTAGATTTTTGCTTTCTGATAGAAAATGCTAGTATTTCAGCAAGGAAGAAGATTAGGAAATAGTGAAACTTTCTATTTGATATCTTCTGTCAAAACAGCACACTGAAGACATTCATGAAACAAAACAGCTCACATTGTTATTTTGTGCTTAATACTGTTCCTGTCACCTTCCTAAGATTTCTTTGAAAATGCTGCTTTTTCTGGTAATTTCATCATTAATTTGTGTCTTTGTTGCTACCTTGTCTCCAGAAGGGTGTAATCTACGTGGCCGTTGGAGAGTATATCTCTGCTGGTACCTCTGCAGCTGCATGAATCGCAGGATGTGTGCTACTGCTAGATCAGAGGTAAGACTGTGCTGTGATTTTTGAGCCGGGGCCAGAGGGAATATCAGTGCCTTGAGGAAACGCAGCACCAAAAGCCAGTGCACATTCATGGTCAACTAGTTGAAAATTTATTTCATTTTATTTATTCTAGTGGAAATATCAGAAAGTTTGAGAAGCACACATGTTTGAGAGAGAATTCCTGACCAACAGTACCTTCAAGACAGCTGTACAACTGACACGTTTGAGAATACCAGATTGTATTCTACTAGTTGCGATTCAAATTTTTGCTACAGGGTCATAATAGCTAAGTCAGCTTAATTTTTCAGATCCTAAATGGTCTAATCTGCTGCTTTCCAATAGCAGTATGATAGGGTTCAATGGTTCAAGTGGATGTTTATATCTGCTGCACTGAAGCTTTCCGGTGAAAATGTAAAGGTATTCAGGTGGGTCTTATTTCCACTAAAATTTCTGTATTTCTTCTAAGGTACAAATTTTCTCAATTTAAGACAGTAGTGCCCCAGTAGATGCGTCATAAAAGCTCAGCTGTGTTACTGCTCTGTAGATAGATTTATTCTAGCAATTACATTGGCCAGATATAATTTTTTTTTTATTAAACTCAAATAGAAAGGAAATAATTAGATATGATAGCTATAATATAAGCAAGTATGCTGAGGGTGAAGTAATTAAGCTGTAATTGTGTTAAAATATGTTTTTCATTGAGATTGTATGAAGTCTGTTAAATGATTAGCTAAAATTTTTAGGGTCATAGAATCATAGAATAGTTAGGTTTGGAAAGGACTTTAAGATCATCTAGTTCCAAGCCCCCTGCTATGGGCAGGGACACCTCCCACTAAACCGTGCCACCCAAGACTATGTCCAACCTGGCCTTGAATAGCACCAGTGATGGAGCATTCACAACTTCCCTGGCAACCCATTCCAGTGCCTCACCATCTTTACAGTGAAGAATTTCTTCCTCAGATCCAATCTAAACTTTCCCTGTTTAAGTTTGAACCCATTACCCCTTGTCCTCTCATTACA
>JASSUY010033401.1:0-29986 GCA_032466535.1 Forpus xanthops
GGTGCACTCAATCCCACTGTCCATGTCACTGACAAAGATGTTGAACAAGACCGATCCCAACACCAATCCCTGAGGGATGCCATTCGTTACTGGTCTCCAGCTGGACATTGAGCGCAACTCTTTGCATGCGGCCATCCAGTCAGTTCTTTATCCACTGAGTGTTCCACCTATAAAATTGATGTCTCTCCAGCTTACAGACAAGGATGTCATGTGAGACAGTGTCAAACGCTTTGCACAATTCTAGGTAGATGACACCAACTGCTCTACCCCTGACCATCAGTTCCATAGCCCCATCACAGCAGGCCACCAGATTGTTCAGGCAGGATTTCCCCTTAGTGAAGCCATGCTGGCTGTCACCAGGCACCTTGTTGTTTTTCATGTGCCTCAGCATGCCTTCCAGGAGAATATGCTCCAAGATTTTGCCAGGCACAGAGGTGAGGCTGACTGGTCTGTAGTTCCTTGGCTCATCAATTCATGTTGGTGGTCTTTTTCTCTCATGTCATAAATTGAGGTTTCTAAGTTCTATACGAATGAAAGCATATACAAGGGTTTGGTTTGTAGAACAGAAAAGTTTTTAAATTAATTAAAAATCAAGTAATTACGGGAATATATGCTGTTTAATGTCGGTTACCTGAGTGACATTCATACATTCTTGAGTTTCAAAACCAAACTTTGAAACCAGTGAAATTTTCCAGTGGTGATTGCAGGAAAATAGTGACATTTTACAAGACTTTGGTGTTAGATAGACTTGTGTAAAATACCTGGGATGTTCTTTGGTCCAGTTAGAAAAAATTCAAAGAGAGTTAGGAACATTGTATGTCACACAAATATTAGTGCTCTCATTTCCTTCCCTTGTGCTTTTTCTTCTTTGTTCCACATGGTTTCTGTATTTTGTGAGGTGTAAGTTTTAGGAAATTGAAATATATTGATTGTGATTGAGAAAAAAAAAAAAAAAAAAGCAACCAATCAACCAGAAAAAAAAACAAACAAACAAGCAAACAAAAAAAAAAACCCAACAAAACACAAAAGATTTCAACCCAAAGATGCAAAATATTACAAATTTGAATTATGGAGACACAGTCCTTTTTTGGTGGAAACAGAGTTAGAATTACTTTAAAACTGCTTCATTTTTTGTGATACACAGAACTTTTGTTGACTGTACAAATACTTTATCTTCAACTGTGTTGCATGGCCACTGTACATCTGTGATTTTAAATTTGGCTGTATCTTCATAATTATCTTAAAGTTAGAAGCAGCACATGTATTGGCCTAGATTTTACTTTCTTATCTGGCTTTGGAGAAATGATTTATGAATATGACCATCTCATGCATGAATTAAAATCTTGTTTAAATAAAACCAATAATTTCTAATATGTAGTGTTATTTTTTTATTAGTTGAAGTGATTATCTTGGGATAGTATTAGTTTGGTATGGAGTTCCTTATCTTCATTATAAACATGTTGTTTTGCAAAACTTTGAGAAAAAGCAAATTTTCTAAGGTCTTTCCCTAATTTTTTTGAGATCATATAAGCCCAGGTTTGTTAGGTTTGTTTACACATCTTCTGAAGTTATATTACAAAATAAATAATAATAGTAAAAAACCTGATTGCTTTGTATCAGGTAAGTCTGAACTTCCTGTAACATTACTGCAACTTGCTTTTGTCCTTGAGAGCAGCTGAGCATTCCAGCTTGGGAAGTCTTCCAGGATGTAGAGAGGGTGAAACTGAGAAGAGGATCTTTAGGAAGCAGTGAGAACACAAGAGAGGGTGGGAAGCAAGAAGCAGGTATTCATCCAGGGTTAAAAAAAAAAAAGACAAAAGGACAGATCTGAAGAACTGTTGTGGCAGCAACACTTTCTTGCCAATTATTTCTTGCTTTTCTGTCTCACTGAAGAGTTAGCCTATTTTCAAAAGTATACTGTTGTAATAAAGTAGGTATTGGTATTTAAAGCTTTTTGGTGCCTTTGGGGTGTTTGGTTTATGGAGAAAAGTACTGGCAAACTAGTCTCAAAATGCTTTCGGACTATGAGTCATATGACTTCCCTAGAAGTCAGGTATGATCGATCTGCTTGCATACTGGGGGTGGTTGGAACTTGATCTTAAGGTCCTTTCCGACCCTAACGATTCTATGATTCTATGATTTTATCCCACATAAGATCACCTGTTGCCCTATAAAAGTAAAATTACTTATAATGTAAAGAGGTTTACACCATGTTGTTGCAAAATTGGCTGCGGACGTTGTGTTGTCCAAAATAAATTTTCATAATTTTCTTGTCATTCACAAAATGATACATTCAGTACTAAAATTGGCAGTGCAATAATGCCAGTATCTTATTTTGTCCAGATTTGTAGTCTTTATGTTTTTCTGTTTCCTGGCTTCCTTATTTTCGATTTTAGTTCTTGCTGTTTACATTTTGATACTTTGTGTCACTCTCAGGGAAGCTAAGAGTTAGAGTCTCTTACATATATATATATGTATATAGGCTTTGAGAAGCTATTGTATGCACTCTGACTTGCATAGTAAGGACTTTTACAGTATTACATATTTTTATAAAAATGAAATAAATCCAAATGTTCAAATCTTTATCTGCCCTTCTTTATACAGTTTATATACATATATTTAAATGTTCTAGAACAGGATCTGGTATTTTCCTACTGTTCTTTTTCTGTTAACGCTGAATTATTGCCTGCTGATTTTCATTCCTTGGGTAATAAAATAAACCTGAACCTCTTCAACTCCTATAAGGCCACACAGCACACAGCTTGAATTTTTAATTAATAAAGTAACTTTGTAGAAGTGAAGAAAAAGGTTAAAAAAAAAAAAAAAAAAAAAGAAACAAGCCCCAGTTTATAATACGGTTTGTCTAATTTAAGGTGCTAAGCTGGGCATTGTCTCACTTCAGATTTAGGTTATTCAGCCCTGGGGGTAGGGCTAATCTATATATGCAAATCTGTATATTCCTTATATAATGTAATGTTATGCTATGGAGTTAATGGGGTGAATGGAGTTAACGAGGAGTGTGGCCTCAGGCACACAGTCCAATCTGCCTAAAATCTGTATAATTGTTCAGGGTCCAGAAAGATTCTTTCTCTTTGCTTAGGAGTTGAAACTTGTTTCTGATATCAAAAGTACCATGGAAAATTTAGGTTATAGAAGTTATCCCTCCTGCTGCAAATTACACAAGGTTTTGGGGGTTACCTTAGGTACCTTATGTAGAGTTTGGATGCCTGCCTACCTAAACATGTACTGAAATGCAATTCTAGGCAGTAGAAAAGTGCAGAACTGTCAGAAATAAGCAAATGCAGCGGATTGTAATTACATGGCAACAGAGCTTCCACAGCAAAGAGGCTACTGTGTGAATAGGCACTCACAATATTATGCTGACCAAGAAAGCATGGGGATGTATCATGTCCTGAAATACATTTTGTTACTCTCTAGAAACATACAGAAGGTGGTTCCCATATCCATTTTCTATCATGAAGTCAAAGAAATATTTTCATTTTGAAAGTGGATGAATCCATACATGATAGGCTTTTTTGCTTTCATTTCAGGACTGGTCATTTGGCTAATGCGAACAGTAGTTAGTATTCATGGCCATTCTTTTAGCAAGTGGCAACTTTTTCATTTCTGAAGACCAGCACAATGGAAAACAGTGTTCCTTATATCCCTTCTTGCTTTTCACCCCCCTTCCCAACTTTCCAAATATTGAAAGTACATCTAGAAGCAAACAATAAATTTTGTTACAAAGAGAAATGACAAAAAAATGTCTTATTATGAGAAGAGACTGTAATTCTGGTTTTTGTTACTCAGGCTGATATACAGTTATCTGTGGCAGTTATCACTCTACATAGCCAGTTGGCTCTCAAAGCTGTAACAATGACATGTTTAGAGTGGCAGTACTTACATTTCTTGTACTTTGCCTAAAGCCAAATGTGAGAGAGAAAAGCCATGCTTATATTATGATGATTTATGTAAATAATTTCACTTCTTTGCAGACTTTCAGATGAATACTTTTGAAAGATTTTGATTTAATTCTTGCTATGTTTAGTAATACTGAATTTTTATTTTTCAGTATGTAACATGTGATTGCAAAGTGTGTATTTTTTTATGTTACAAAAAAGTACACTTCAAAAGTCCATGATGACAAAAGGCTTTCAATTTGCTGCACTGTAAAAAAGCCATATGGGTTAGGCAGCCATGCAAATTCTGTTCTCTGAGTTTGGTGTAAGCTCTTAGGTTTACTTGTCAGTGATTAATAACCATATTATTTTTATATCACTTTCTTGCTGACATCAGGCCCCAGTGAGGCTGAAGGCCATCGGGTTTTGTGAATAATGCCACTGGAAGACATTAATACAAAGTTTCCTTAATTCTAGGAACTGAAAACATCTGCTTGAATTCTAGAGCATGTTGTGTATGTGTTCAACATCAAAGCAGCTTTCAAAGAATCATCTGATTTTGCTCCTAGCAGTGCATATTGCTTCAGTCAGTGGGAATTTATTTCAGAAGGACTTAGATGGTGCAGGAGTAGTTGGCACAGTCTCGCCAACCCCCTCCAAAATGCAGGACCCCCAAGTTTGCATCCTGATCAAAACCCCATTTGCATACAGTTTCTGGATAGCCCATCAATTAGTGTGACTGACCAAGTTTGCTTCTGGTTATTGTTCGTAAATGTTAATTGACTGGGTTTTATGTCTCTATATGTTTTGTCTCCTTCCCTTTCCTTATACTTGCAACTAAAACAATAAACATTCTCACAGTCCACATGCCTTTGTTAGTTCATGCCACTGACCAGGTTTGTTCTTACCATGATCTTCCTTATAATGTGTTGGCCAGGTCTTTATGGCTTCTTTGACCAGATAGTCTCAAAGGAACAGATGCCCTCCTTCCATGTACCATGGCAAGGACATATGTGATTGGAGAATTTGGGTTCAAGCTTTTTCAAGTTGAAGATCTAGATTACAATTCTCTTACTTTCTAGGAAAATGGTGTAAAATCTAGGCAGTTAAGCAAAATTATGTCTAACTCGCATCGTTTTGCGGGACATGTAATAGTTGTAGTGAGGACTGAATAACAGATGTTCTTTCAGGCATTCAAGCAGGAGGAGGATGTCATTTGATTTGACATCAGGTTACTTTGGAGTGTGAGAGGGAAGCAGGCAACTGTGTTCTTGATTCAGGACACTTCTGACCTTGGATATGTGAGAATCAAATGATAGGTGCCCAGAAAACTGTCAGGATGACTGAGGAAGCAAGCAAAGGAATATCAGGTATATTAATTTAATATTAGGCAATATTAGGCAGTGCTGTAAAATAAAAGGAAGGGCTTGTTATGCTAAAATAGCTATTGGATCATATCAAAGTACCTATTTCTCTGAGACAGCTGTGCTTTTGGTGCTGTACAGACATGTAATAAGAAAAGTCTCGGTCATAAGAAGTTCACAGTGTAAGTAAATCAGAGAGAGAAGCAGAGTAAATCTATTTCCTTTATGTCCCATAGGTCATCAGTGGCAGATAAAACAAAGCCAGTCTTTTTCTGAATTTCAATCCAGTTTCCGTTACTTATATTTCATTAGGTATACAGTATTATTGTTATTCCATTCTACACCTAATATTCTTAATGAATGATGCAATACAATATGAAATGCTATAGAGGTTTTTAGTAGAGGTTTCCCCCCTAGAAATATTGCATTATTTACTTCTTTTGAAATGTTATTGCATGTATACTAAAAAGTGATGTTTTACTGGCAGCATAGTTTGATGTTTTTCATGTCTTTGTGCTAGGATTTTTACTAATCTTTCCTGTTGAAGCTTGGATTATACCTGTCATGCTTCATGTAGATCAGCAAAGACATTCTTGTAATATTGCAGAATCTCTAAACATTTCTTTGCATCTTTTGAACTGCATCAAGCTGGGTTTTCTTTCAGTTCTTTTGTTCTTTGGATTTTCTATTGAGCATGGAATTCCTTGAGTAAGCAAAGACTTCTATCTAATACTCCGAGGTAGTAGGAAAATTCGCAGCACTGTGATTGCCATGAGAATTTTCAGTAACAGTTTATGACTGTCATTAGGAAGAAGTCTGTCTTTGAAAATGTTGATGTTAACAACTTGTAAAGAGTAAGCTAATGATCAAGTTGTCACCATCTGAAATGGCAAAGTTGTGGAAATTCAGAATATTTATGGTTAATGCAAAAGTATATATAACAAAAGGTTCTTAAACCAGGAATAAGCAGGGACTGTAAGCTAGACTGTAATGTAGCTGACTGATCTAGACTGTGGTAGGCTGTTTGCTTTTGACAAACAAGATGTATATACTGTGATCATTAAAATAATAAACTTTTGGCTTGTTTGAGGTTTCATTTTTAATATGTAAGTGAATTGCTGAAGGTAAAATTTTATGGAGTTGTCATTATAGGAGTATCAAGGCGGAATAGAATCAGTTTTCAGTTGCTGGTGGCATTTTGAGTGTTTGTGCTACAAAACATTATTCTTCTTTTGCTGTTAACTTGTCATCAACCATGAAATACCAGTAAGGTAGTACTGGAACTGAAATTAAAGTATGTATGTGAATGAGTTCCAAAAAATACTCAAAGTTATAAATAGTGTTCAGGCTGTCCTACAGAGGCAAAATTACATTGAGCCTTGTACCTTATCTGTGTTCCTATCTGCTTAGGAAAAGAAAAGAAGAAATAGAATTATCTGTAGGTCCTTCCCATGCTGAAGCATCACACCATCAAACAAATCAGCCAAAGACAGTGTCCAGGGGTTTTCACTAGTGGATGTATTCTCTCTGAGTTGTCTGACTACTTGGAACTAGGTTTTACTTTTGGTCTTCACAACATCCTGTAAAAATGAGCTATAATTATGGACTGTATAAAAATCACATTATAATGTTGGTTTAATTATGCTCTGTAGAACACCTCAAGAGGATGTATACCCTCGTATCTGTTTTAGAAGTTATGAACACTAATTCTCTGTTCATCTTCCTTATGGTTTTATACATCTTTTTTTCATTCCCACCCTCCTCTCATTTCTTCTTTCCAGATGAAGAGTTCTGTGGAGGAGATAGTCCATGCTTGCTTATTATTACCATCCGCTTTACCTCTTCCACTCCTACTGTTTTCTTCTGGATATGTGGTGATTAGGGCTTTGTACACTAATCATTGAGTGTAATACTTTGTGCCTAATCACTTACACTGTGAAAGATGGTCTTGGTTGTTTTTTTCTTTTACTCTTTCACAGTAATTCTTACTATGCCATATTTGACAATTGCCAAGTAACTAGTTGACACTTGGCAAATGACTCACAATGATTCCAGGATTTCTTTCTTGGCAGGTAATAATTTAAAGACCATGAATGTGTTTATATACATTTGCCACTTGGATAGATGCCATTAAAATTTTGAGATTATTCTGAAACTCTTTTGTATCTGTCGTGTGCGGGTTTTATGTGAGGCTCAGGGACCTGGACTGTGCCATGGCACACATCTGTAGAGGCTGCAGCTACATATATTTGTAAGTTCATTAATCTCAAGATGTGGTGCTTAGTCCTGCCAGCCTAGAGCAACCACACATTCCAGTTAGGGCAAACCCTTTGCCATAATGGGGCTAGAAGGAACATTAACAGAGGGTCACAGGAATAAACTAGCCTGAATCAAATGCTGAATGATTCAGACCATTAGAATATTTTTATTTTTATGTGTTTTTATCTAACTTGCTTTTCAAGAGAGCAAGAATGATGCTTTGCATCTCTGGAAAAACAGTATCATTTGTTTCATGACGGAAAAGTGTAAGAACATAGCTAGTTTGTGCTGTACAGATGTACTAGTAATATAAGATTACTACCTACACATACTGTGAGATCATTGTGACTATGCGATGACATCATCAGCTCCTGACATATTAATGTGGATTTAGGATTGATGTTACTCTTTGTTGGTTCTCAGGAGAGATTAACAGCAAAATGCTGGATTAACTGGTCAGCTTTGCAGCCCAAATTTGAGGCCAGGATTTTGTGCAACAGCACAAAGTCTTTTCCCTCCTTTTTAAACTTTATGGGCTCTATCTATCAATTAAAAGATAGCTCATGTTTTCTACAGTGATGTTATGGTAGTCATGTTTATAGAAATCATTATTTCTGGGAGGATTCTGTTTTAGTAGAACTGTTCTTTTTAAAGATGTATGTGAAACTTTTACGTGCCTGTTTACACACATGAAATTTCATGCTCTTTTTTGGCATTTTCTGATCAAGATTTATATGGCAGTATACATAAATTCTTTGTGTCAGTTGAGTGCAACTGTCAGGGTACAGCGAGGGTCAGCTTCTTACTGCACTTACAGTTTAATGCTGCAAGTTTTTTTTTTTTTTCCAAAGAGAAAATAGTGACTTGACTGTCTTGCAAGCTTCTGCAAGTATCTCCTAAAAATGGAAGAAAAAAAATACCATCTTGCAGAAAGAGACGTGCTCTGTGCCAGAACTTTGCAGATGTATGAATATACTTCAAAGAACAAATACTGTTTATACTACATCTTTGCATACATTTAAACCTGTAGAGTTGAAATCTGCATTAATTTCTTGTTGCTATTCATCACTTACATACTTTATTGTACCTGTAGGTTTTTTAAAATCACTATGATTTCACATTTTATTGGTTAAAAGATGCTGCTTATTTATTTATAGCTTGCTTGAAGAATGAATCTGTAGTTGGATCAGGAAAAAAACTGCAGTAACTGAAAGTTGATCAAAACAGAATGGAAAAACTGCAAGTTTGTTGATTCAGTGTCACATTTCTCAGCCCATATTATTGTTCTTATAATTCCACATTATCCCTTGTTGCCTTGCAGCCATCTGTATCTGCTACTTTCAGCCACCCAGGCTGCAGCTTTTTCAGTATCTTGCTGGGTGACCAGCCAGTGGATAACAGGGGTAGATCCTGAATATGTAGGGGAATAAAGTAGTTACTGCATATAATTTCATATGATTTGTTAGTATGAGACTGTGTAAAAAAAAGGCAAGTGATAGTTGCTTACTGTAGTCAGTTCTTGGAGTATCTTTGTATGGACACAGGGTGCTTTAAAATTCAGAGGAAAAGTAAGGATAGCAAAACCTGAGAGCAGGTTAGTGTCAACCAGAGCCGTTAAAGTCAATAAATTTTTTACAGGGATATCAAGGGAAAATGAAAGTAAGCTTATTAATAAATGAGAAGGTAGATTAAATTAATGATTAATGACTCTATGTAGCCAAGTGCCTAAGTGATTTAAAAAAAAATTCAATCTTGGCTGGGATGGGTGGGGTGGGGAAGAAAAAGGGAAGTCATGAGGAAACAGAAGCAGTTTGGCTCATAGGAACCTACCCCAGGCGAAACACAGTTGTATGATCCCAGGCAAAAAGCAGGTACTGAATCAGGAGGCCAACATCTGCAGTCTCGCCTTGGTTTACTTTTGGTTCTCAGATCATGCTCATGCAGTTCATCTGCTGGTGCACGCCTTTTCAGCTACACTGGTTTGCACACTGCAGCAAGGAGTTGACAGCTGGTGAGGAATCACTGCTGGCTTCAATACCTGGGTTTGGTTGGTCAGGCAAACTCCTTTACACTGTGTTTCTCTCTTACAGCCTTCATTATGGTCTGGTTCTTAGGAAATAGAAAGGGTGAATGATAGTTGGACTTACACCAGCCAAAAGAAGTTTGTAAATTGTATAAACATGAATGAACCCTGTGAATTTAAACACAGTTCATTACAACTGTAACTTAGTCAAAAAAAAAAACAACTGTGAAGGCATCAGAAGATTAAGAGAAAAAGCTAAGGTGGCACTGATCTTCAAAAAGAGAAGGGGGAGGGAGTGAAGTGATCCTCATAAATCCTGTTCTGTCAGTCTAAATTAAATCTTTAAGGGCGAGAAGAATACCCTTAGAAAGAAATAGTAAATTAAAGAGAGGTTAGGCAGCTAATTTGAAAAAAAAAAAAAAACAAAACATGTGTACAAAGTAGACTGATATTTTAAGTAATGAATCACATCCCCATGATGTTATTGCTGTCAATAATTAGAAAAGGAAAGAATGAAGGGAAGATGGGTGTAATGTTCATGGAGTCCTTTTCCCTCTTGAATAGCAGTTCGTGCTATTGGTACTTGTCTTCAGAACCTCAAGCAGTCTGTAATGATATAACCAGAAGGCATATCTCACCCTCTATCCACTCAAAGCAGTTCTTTTTAATACAAGTTAGTTTTGCATTCAGGTATGTATATATACTTATATCTATATATATATTAGCACTGTATATATGCAGTACTTGTTTTTTCCCTCTGCATGTCTATGTACATGTATTCACGTTTTTTTTCTCTCAGGCTGTGCAGTTGGAATAGGACAGTCAGACTAATAATGTTAATAAGAGGTAACAAATAACCTGTTCATCTAGTAAGGAGTAACATAGGCTAAGACAAATAGGTTTATTTTAAAACAAATTTAATTTTACATATTTAAAAATACTTAGGGTTAGAGTATGCTGGGATTTAAACAATGCAATGGGACTGAGAGAGGTGATTTTGGAAAGAAAAACAGAAAACAAAACCCATGAGCAAAATAAAATCTCAAATACAGCCAAGTGTGAGAAAAGTTTTACTGGAATTGACATAAGAACAAGTGCCTTCAAAATGAACTTCTCTACAGTTAAGTCATGTGGTTAAAAAACTTAAGTCTACATTTCTTTCTATAATATTTTCTTTAACTTTGAAAAAATTTTCTTGAAATAGACACCAGTTTTCTAGAAAATAATGCTGAAGCATATCTCTTTCAGATTTAATTAATATTGTGGATTATTTCTAGAAATGGTAATATCCAGGAAATTCAAGCATCTGAGTTTTCCAGAAATGCTTACACCGCCAAGTTTTACAAGACTATACTTCTAGTTTTCTAGTTAAGGCAGACAAACATATGATGCACTGGGGAGTCCACTGAGGAAAACCACAGTAACTAGCCAGTGACTTAAGGGTCAGGTCCTACAATATGTCTACTAGGGTTTTTCTTTCAGTTTCACCTTCAGATAATGAAGGCAAAAGTAGAAATTAACCTATCAGAAAGTCGGTAGTTGTTTCCTCTTTAGCAGATTCCTTTTATCTGTGGGAAGTGTGCTGATAATCCACAGCTCAGCAGTACACATGCTGATGAAGCTAACGATGTTACAGGCATAACCTCATTTCAAAGTGCAACATGATATACTTGCTTCATACATTATTATGAATATGTATCAAATGACTGAAAAGACTTCAGGCACTTGGTTCTTACCTTTCTTGATTGCTATCTGCATCTGGAGTTCCTTCTGAAGTTTACTTGTGGGCTTAGGGTCATTACCTTAAGATAACATGCATTCACAGTAATTTAAAAAACAAAATAGAGAGCAAGCATCAGAAATCCAAATAAACAGACTGTGTTAAATACACAAAGCACTGTTCCAAAGCCGAAAACCAAAAACACAGTGCTGCAGCAGCTACTACTTAAAGGGGAAAGATGACTGCTGCTGCTGAACCCATGACAATACTTAAAATATTTTTTCTTTAAACTGCTGCAGTTTGATATTTAGCTGTTAAAAAAGCACAGTGAAGTAACCTGAAAAGGAACATATCAATTAGTTGCCGTACTTAAAATTGCTTTTAAACATTCTCCTGGAGCTGATAAATGGCATTAACTTATTCCACGTGGTTCCTTAGAGCTAGTGTGTACAAAATTATTATTCTTATTTTATTTGTTGCATGTTACTGAAATTTAAAATGAAAAATTGAAGAGTCCTGTAGCAATTTACTTTCTGTTGATATATTAGTTTCTTATGTGCTCTGCAGGATTTTCCTATGATTTAGATATGCGGAAAAGGACACTATGATTTTGCTATAATATTACAATCAACATCCGAAGACGAATCTTTAGAAATCAAGTTGTGAAAAAAAGTTGTGAAAATTGACATAATTATGCTACACACTGAAGGAGAATGTATTTTCAATGTGTAATTTTATAACTAAGCTTGATTTGTAATGGTTACTCTCTAAACAACAAACCAATATTTTTTGCCCTGATAGTTCAAGAAGTGAGCAATTCTGAGCTTATGCATGATACATATGCTATGTAAATTTGGAGGGATCAAGGAATCCTCCTTGATCTGTGTACTGAAGTATGAACTAGGCTCTCTTTTACTTGCTTAAACATTTGAGTCTTTCTGGACCTAACACCAGCTTAATATTTTCATCAGAAAATTGATGTTGGCTAAAATGAGTAGAAGGTGTGAAGCCCCCTGCAAGCTAAAGTACAATGGAAATAATTTTATTTTCTTTAGTAAAATAACTTATTTTAAATTTTGGCTTTTCAGATATAATTTAGGTTAATATAGCCTTTTTGGTAATAGCCTGAAAGAGTGCGTAGTAATACAGGGAGATATAGGTGGATATAAGTGAGCACTTGTATGAATATGTTTGAATTTTGTCCCAGCTCTGTATCAGAAATAGTTCAGATTCTAAATTTGCAACACAAGTTGAGTAATATGCAACACCTAAAGGACAAACACGCAGTGAATGTATGTTGAAGAAAGGGCTGCAATGATAGTATACCCTAGAAAGGCAAACAGTTAAAGATTACACAATCGAAACCATAGTGGTAGTAAACTTTTTCATAAAAAGATAGCTACCAAGTGCACTTGAGAAGTATATTCACATGCAGAAGCAAAGAATCTGATCCTGCACTTGGAATTATACATTAATTTTGCATCTTTTTAAGGTCCTAATCATGCAATCAGCTCATGTGAAGAACTCCACTAAGTCAATGATATTGCTCATGAGTTTTCAGGATCAGGACCTTAATCAGCATTTTCCTCCTTTCTTACTCTTACAGCATGTGTGCAGCTAATTGGTGTTTTGACTGAGTCAACAAAAGAATGGCAACACCAATGAATCCAAGGAAATTGTTCTCATTAGAATGTGAAGCTAGAGAAGTACTGCCTTCCAGAACAAATATTATCCTAAAAAATATTCTTATTAAAACAAATTGCTCTTTGCGGCATAATAAAATTTGTGTAGAGAAACATCTGGCAGAATCATATAAGTTACTGTAGCATAACATTTGGAATGAATTAATTTATTTTATTGTCATAAGCTGCTTTTTGGCTTCTCCACATTTATCCAGATTTAAATATGTCAGTATGTTGCTTAATATCATTTTATCACACTCACATTTCCTTTAATTTTATTACGTACATAACAAGCCTTGGAACATGGTATATGTTGGAATTTAAGTTCAGACAAGTTCTGTATAGGTCTGACTTTGTGTACAGTAGCACATTTCATCACTGTTTTTACGAGACTTCCGACGTGCGGAAGCACTAAATTGCAGGTGTCCTAGTGTTGGGAAGAAAGTATGCTTTACACTGAGCAATAGGAAAAATTACATTCAGAAACTTAATCCAGAATTTCTCCATTTTGCTCTTTATGTTTATAATATAAGTAGTCCCCACTCCTTTTATAGTCAATGCAAAAAAAAATGAGGCATATTCCAAACTTGCTTCACTGAAATTGCATTGGATGCCACTGAAGAAAGCCCCTCTGGAACTGGTACCTATAAAGCACATCTACACTGCAGATATCTATCTTTGGTTAGATTAATCTCACCATGAGCAGTATACTTCGAATTCAATGATAAGAGGTGATTTTTAACATTGTTATGAAATGTGCTCAGTGAAGTCACAGATTTTTTGTCATGTGCCTACAGTTGCCGGCCACTTAAAAATATTTAGTTCCTACAGATTTTAAAGATACCAGAACACATGCTGAGTAGATAGATAT
This sequence comes from Forpus xanthops, assembly GCA_032466535.1. Classification (NCBI taxonomy): domain Eukaryota; kingdom Metazoa; phylum Chordata; class Aves; order Psittaciformes; family Psittacidae; genus Forpus; species Forpus xanthops. The sequence continues at coordinate 13,819 of JASSUY010033401.1, forward strand.
CTGAAGCATTTAGTTTAGACACAGTAATAATATGAAATGTAAGTAATGTTGAATAATAGAAGTTGAAAAGATACCAGATTAACCAACTGAATTTTATACATAATATTTCAAATCTGAGCCTTCAGTCATCAAGCTGCTTACTTCAGAAGCAGGAGAGTAGGACACATATTGCTTATCTGAATAAGATAAGCAAATAAGGAGCCCTCTGAAAAAAAACAGGAGAACGTGGAGAAAAGATACCTTCACCCTGCCAGGTTGGATGGGGCTTCAGCCAGCTTGGTCTAGTGGAAGATGTCTGAGCTTGTGGCAGGGGGTTGGAACTAGAAGATCTTCAAGGTCCTTTCCAACCCAAACCATTCTATGTTTCTGTGATCCATCTCTGCTGTATGAGCCAATAGTTTTGTGAATTAAGCACTGATTCATGAGAGTATGTACTGAGAAAGAAACAAGCAGTTTATTTAGAAGACAAAATAATGGGTTGAGACAGAGGGGAGAAATACAGAAAAATTTAAATTCAGAATAATATAGAAAGAAAAAAAGAATTACACTTTCTGGACTCCTCTGTCACATCAACACCCAAGGACAGCAAATGCTACCTACATTTATTAAAGAGAGCTAAAAGAGAATTATTCAGAGCAAAAGTACTGCAATCTAATAGGTTGTATAAGTAAGAAAAATATGCATAGTGAAGCCTTTCACACAAGGACACTACTTATAACATGTAAATGAAAAGAGTCAACGGAACCAGCATATATACAAAGGTGTTCCTCAACATGAAATTAATTTCTGTTCTGTGATATCCTTGATTGTGTTTTTAATCTGCATCTCTTACTTTTTTTTTTCCTAGAACAGCCTGCTTTAAAACTGAAACCACCGCTCAACATACATGAACATAAAAGTTTAGATTCACAAAAATATATTCTTAATGATCATAGAATCATAGAATAAGTAGGTTGGAAAGGACCTTAAAATCATCTAGTTCCAATGCCCTAGCCATGGGCAGGGATACCTCCCACTAAACCATGTCACCCAAGTCTTTGTCCAACCTGGCCTTGAACACTGTCAGTGATGGAGCATCACTTCCCTAGACAACCCATTCCAGTGCCTCACCACCCTTACAGTAGAGAACTTCCTCTTTATACCCAATCTAAACTTCCCCTGTTTAACTTTTAACCCATTACCCCTTTTCCAGCACTTCAGTCCCTGATGAAGAGTCTCTCCCCAGCATCCTTATAGGCTCCCTAATGTGCTTATCATTTTGGTGGTTTTAGCTCATTTAATAAAGCGTTATAAGCTGTGTTTCCACTCAGTGTATGTACCATATTATGTTCAGGTATTGTAGAAGTTATACTTACAAAGCCATTTTTCAAGAGGAAGGAAAGGGAGTAAAATAATATTACATTATATGAAGCAGAACTCTTTATCTGTTGTATTTTCTAACAAAGTCAGATTAGACACCCCATCATTTACCTTTTCAGTTAAATTGGTCATCTGTTTTCATTTCAAGTATGTTAAAAGAAATCCCTTCCTTGTTAACAAATCAAGAAATACCGAAGTTTCTCATAATTCAAAAGATCCAGGTAATAAGACATTTCTTCAAAATAATCATGTATGCCTAGGTTATAAATTACTTCTCATCTGCTAAATGCTTTTCATTTGCTGCAGCTAGCAAAGCAAGAAGTGAATGTATATTTTCCCATAATTGCTGTCTGTCAGGTTACTCTGAGCTCTTCAGCCAGCCATGAAAGAAAATTAATAAGCATGATATACATGTACATCTTCTGTACACCCCCATTGCTGCAGCCATTGGGAAATGTCATCCTAGATTTGGTTCTTCCAGCTGAAATTCTGGGGCAGATAATGAATACAGAACCATTAGGGAGGGACAGCAAGATATCTAGGTGACCCATGATCTGGTCAGTCCCATAATTATCTTCACATGGTATGTGACAGGAATAAGAGAGAGGAGCATGAAACATTTAATGAGCAAAAGTTCTTTCTCATTTCTTTCCTCAGATGTTACTCCCATTCACTTAAATGTCATAGGTCTTTAAAGGAGAAACATAGGAGCCTGTGAACTGGTATCTTTCAGACAGTTTTCCATCCTTTTTTATTTATTTATTTTTTTTAGTATGTGTGACACTTATTAAGGGTTCATCACTAGGAGCAGCAAAGGTCTCTAGCAACTTGTTGAAATCTGATAACATTACAGAAAAGTGCTCTTTAGTATTTTGGTAGGGAGAGCAGTTACTCTGGAAAATGCTGATCCAGTGGCAGTTCACACATTCCACAGGCACATATTGATTGAAGAAAAACTTAGGATATACACCCCAGCAATTGTCCTTTAGTTAACCTGTTTCTCACCTCATTTTCTACAAGCCTGTCAGAGTCTCCAGGGACTTTGCCTTTAGGATCTTTTGCCTAATTTGCTCCCTTATTAGTATTGTCATCATAGGACAGTGAGGAGTTTGGAAGAGATTGCTGAAATGGTGCTGAAATCGGTGCCAAAACAGTTCATTTATCAGATGTCACCACTTTCAGACATACTGCAGAAATACTGGCTGTCAGACTGCTGAGCTCGGGTAGACCTTGATTCTGTATTTGCTGGGCTATTTACTAGCCCCCCACTCAACCTCAGCTTCTCATCTCCCTTGACTTTGTCAACATTTTTGTCCTAGCATTTCCTTCCCGTCTCTACATGATCTTGTGGATCAACAGACTTCTTTCCTGATCTGTCATGAGGGTACTGAGCACCCTAACCAGTTGAAGAAGTCAGAAAGCAGTGAAGTCTGGGAAACAAAGGCATCATTATGTTTTCAAGATAGAATCTCTCAAAATTTTGTAGGTTGCAGAAAACAGCAGATGAAAATAGACATCTTTTGTCTAGCTTGTTTCTTTTAAATCTCACTGATGGTTACTCTTCATCTTCATAAGGCAGATTGTTCCAGACCATAGCTATCACTTCTAGTAAGCTTTTCTTTGTCTGAATGAATCTCCTTTTCCACAGTTAAAGCTTATTATTACTTATACTACCCACAATGGACATGAATAGTTTATTCTTTTCTTCTGCATTTATCTTTTATCATGTCTTTCCTCAGTTTTAGGCTGAATTCAATTTACATGTTTCACTACAAGTCATGTTTAAATTATAATCTAGGCTGATTTTTGTCCTTCTGACCCTCAATTTCTTCTAGACAGTTTACATGCTTTTGGAATTCTGGTGCCAAAATCAAATATACTATTCCAGAGAAAGGTGTACTAAAGCCAGCAACAGCAGAAGGATTATGTATGTATTTTATAGGCTATGCTCTTTTTTATACACCATTAGCATAGTGTTTTCCTTTCCTAATTGGTGTAGAAGGCTCATGTTCTACTTGATATCCTCTAAAGCCCCCAGATGTTTTCTTTCCTTCAGGCTGTCATTCTAGAGCCTGGATTTATGCCATTGACTACTTCTACCTGACTGTAGTATTTCCACTTCTCTTTGGGAAAATTTGTCCTGGTTTTACAGAACATGTATCCAATACATAGTGGTAATCTTTAATTTTAGTCCTGTCAGCAAGAATGCTTACAGCTAGCTCCAGCTTGGCAACACCTTCAGATTTCATAATTTCACATTTCTTAAAACTTTCATTGTATCATGCTGCTCATTAAGGAAAACATTGGTTAGTCCAACAGTAGATCCCCAGGAATCTCAAATCAGGGAACTATTGATATCTGAGTAATTTTCCAACTGGCTTTGCATATAGGAGTAACTTCATTTAGACCACTTTTAGTCAGCTTCTGAGAACATTATGTTAGTATCAGAAGGACTTACTACACAAGTGAAATCTTGCATTTCTCTCTTACACATCACTTCACATCCATACCCCCCACCTCACTTTTAGGAATTAGTTTTTAAAATTGTTTTGGCTCTTAGTCATCAACCTTTTTACTCAGGCTTGAAACATTGCTAAAACATTTGGTATTTTCTACAAATTGAAAGTAGTCTGATTGATGCACAGTTTTCCAGCTCTTTTTGCTTTCTGTTTTTTAAGGATAGATAGGTAACTTTTTTGATTTTTTTTCCTCCAGTCTTTCAGAATGCCATTCATCATCCATGAGTTTTTTAAGTGCTTCTGAAATTGCTTCAGCAAATTCTCTATACTCCCTGAATTTCATCATATCTGGATGATTTAAAGTCAACTAATTTTTTTTGTTTTTATTCTCTAATCCAGTTCCTATTTTCTGTCTATCTTAGATGTTTTGTTGCTTGTGTTAATTACAATATCTTCCTGATTGCAACTAACCTTTTTAGTGGAGACTAAAGCAGTGAAGGCATTAAACATTTAGTTTTTTATTAGTGCCATGACTTGACAACTTCTTTTCCCTGTTGAGCAGTGGACCAGCTCTTTCCTTTGTCTTCCTCTTGCAACTAATGTACTTACTGATTTTTTTCTTTTTTTATCTTGAATGGTCCTTGCTAGCTGGTTCACATTTTGTGCCTTCACTTTTCTCAATGTATCTTTACATGTTCCTGATAGCTCGATATTATTTTGTTCTTTTCTCACCTTAATGATTTGAACAGTACTAATTTTCTGTACACATTCTTCTTGTTTCTGAAGTAGCACAGCTTCCATCTTTTAGGCTAGATAATTTAGTCATATTTAAATAGGATTTCCATAAGGAAATTAATTGAATCCCAGGGGATCTTACTTGTCTTTTTTAATCTGCATGAAGGCCTCTCTTGTTTTTTAATGTAATTTGTGTTTAATTTGTTGTTCTTCCTCCTTCCCATCCTAACAATTAAAAATGCTATGATTCCATGAACGTTCACCTAAATCCTTTTCCATCTGTCTTCTTTCTTAAGGTCTAGGTCCTCTTGCTTTCTGTTTTGTGTAACAAATTATTATCAGTCCATCTGAAGATTGTTGGATAGTCTGCTTTTCGCTGCCTTCCTTTTCCCCAAAATAGTTACAGATCAGAATCATCTCTGGCTTTATGTTTCAAGCAGCATTTCTTATATGCTTCTAAAAATTATCATTATCTTTTCAGTTTTTCTGGTTTGGCACTAGTGCAGTAACCCCCACCTTTCTTTCCTCATTGTTATAGTAGATAACAGATAAGAGAATAAGCAGTCAATAACAGAAACCATAATAGTGGCATTCGACAAGTCATACTTTTATCTATTTATTTAATATGAAAACAAAGATGTAATATTAAGGATGTTTCAGGCAAATTTCATGGTTTGTATAGCTGTAAGAGTAGCTAGAATATTTGTACACTTAATGTATTAAATAATCTGATCAAATAATAAATAATCTTCACAGACTTCTCCTCATGGAAGTAAGTATATTATCCTCCCATTGCAAAGGAATAGGATAGGACAAGAGGAAATGGCCTCAAGTTGAACCAGGAGAAGTTTAGATTTGATATTAGGAAATATTTCTTCATTGAAAGCATTGTCAAGCATTGGAAGAGGCTGCCCAGGGAAGTGGTTGAGTCACCATCCTGGAGGTACTTAAAAGTCATGTAGATGTGGCATTTAGGGACATGATTTAGAGGTGGACTTGGCACTGCTATGTTAACGGTTGGTCTTAATGATCTTAAAGGTGTTTTCCAACCTAAACAAATCCATGTTCTCACAAAATGTGCAGGATTGGGCTCACTGTGAAGTACTGTAGCAGCCCTGGCTTGTCTTGGAGGCTCCTGCAGTATCTACAGTCCTATTTTATGTACTAATCTATAACACTGGATAGAATACAGGAGTTACAGGTACATTTGCTTTCTACATGAAGCAATTACATGTTTCTTTCACTATTTTTGACTCATTCAGCATAAAAATGCAGGGTGAAACTCATCCAGCTTTGAAAACTTTTCAAACTCCTTTCTTCAAAACAAGTTTCTTTCCTGTCTGCTAAATAAAAGAACACTGTTCTCACTATTTATCTAAATGTTTTTCTTCAGACAAGCATACTTAACCCATTATTTAAACATGCAGTAGTTTTTCTTGTCAGCATGTGATCCAGGATCTCTCTGGCTAGCATCCCATACTCAGTTTTTCATTCTTGGGAAGAAGTAATCACTGTGTTCCACTAGCACATAACATGAATGGATTTCCTGTGTGTTTCAGAGTCAAGGATCAGACCACATTACAGCACAACAAAAAAGATCAAGGGCTGGTAATATCAATAAACAATGACTTCCTTATCACTATGAACAGTGTGAGATTTCCAAGCTCATTCTCCCATTTGGCCTTTGAGATCAAAGATCAACAAAGGATTATGTGATAAAGCAGAAGTAGATGATCCAACCCAGCAGTTGCTTTCATAATTTTTGTCAGAGGAATTTAAGAATTGTTACTGGCTGATTTCTCTTCTGGTTTGAAAAGCATTATCTGAGGAGCCTTAATGGAACCAGTTTATTTATTCTGTCCCATGACGTTTAGGGAGCCACTGTGCAAGATAGATGGATGCCACAGCCTTGGCTACACTTATGTATTAACAATACATTACGTTGTGTCTTATTTTCAACTGAGGCACATAATTAACAGAATAGCTTTTGGTTATTAGCTTTTAAATAATAAATAATCTCCCTCAAGCAAGACAGAAGTGATGATCAGAAAAGGAAATACTCTGAAAAAGCAGGCAACCTGTTTTCTCCCTCTTCCACTGAGGGTAGAAGTCTGGTGGCCTCAAAGTGTTAATAAAGCTCACAGTATTCTCTAAATTCTTGCTAAGACAGAAAGATCAGGTGGCATCAGTTTGCAAAAAGCTTTTCTTTCACCTCAGTGTGCTCAGACAGTATGTGGAAATCTGTCTGTATAGCTGGCTCAACTTAGTATACAAGCATTTTTGAAAAGTTGAAGTGTTACTAGTTAATAAACGGTGGCTTTTTACCTTCAGGTCTTGCTCTCCTGGATGTTTTGATTATGAACCTTGTTAGAGAAATGAATTGAAGTCTATTTTCTGGGACAAGGGAACTGCTGCATACCTGGAATTTATCCCGACATATATCCAGGAAATGAACTGGTCATGAAGCAAGACCCAAGAAAAAAAAAAATCTAAAGTGTATGGAGATAAAGATACTCAAAACAGTTAATTGTAGGTGGATTTTTAGAAGTAAAGATGTAGTTCATAAAGTTATTTCAAGGACTGCAAAGTTCATAAAGTTATTTTTAGGACTGCAATGGAAATAATTGTTTGCTAGAAAAGGTACTTTAAATAAAGCCAGCACAGTACTGACTGATTTTTCACTGCAATATTTCTTTTCCAATTATCTATTTCTCTGGAACAAATCAGAAAATTCTGTTAATATGGTAGAGCATTCTTTAGGGAAAATATATTGAAATAAGAGTGTACTGCATCCTTACATTGGAAATGGAAAACGGGTATTATTAAATTCTTAAAGGAATGAAAACTGATCTGTATATCAAGCAACAGACACTCCTTAAAGTTAAAAATGTATTACTGGTAGATATATACTAATTACTAACTACTAAACCTGCTATGGTATGTTTAACGGTATGTCACTGACTTAGATATATTTAATAGGGTACCAAGTATGAACCTTCTTTGTCCTTTCTCCAATGCTAACCAACATTACAGAGTTCTACTGAATAAAATAATCAGTGTGGCATAACTTATTAGTGCCAAACAAAATCAGTGCAGCCAGAAGGAGCAGATATTATCAGCTGCTGGTTTATGTGGTTTGTGTGTTTTTTTTTTTCCTTTTTGGGAACTTTTGCTCAAAGTAATTAATTTCTGAAATGGGCTAGACCTTTTAGGCTTCATCAGGAGTTAGCATATAGTCAGGTGAGAGGCAAATTTACATTTCATAATTGTATTAGTCATTTGCACTTGAAGGCCCTTGCAAAATTAATTTAACATCCAAAGGCTCCCAAACACAGCAGAGAATCTTGTGGTAAAATATTTAATTACATTTTTTTTCTGTACATTATTTCAAAGAAAGCGCCTCTGTGACAATTTACCTATCCACGAGGTAGATAAACTCAGTACTAAATTCACATAGCGCTAAACCTGATGGAATTTGCAGGCACTATGAGTGGGATTAATCTCTCCTAATTTTAGCCACCTATAAAGTAGCTAAAAGAGTATCTACTCTACTGCCTCATTTAGGCTCACCATGGTTTATGAAAAAAGGAAAGGAACTCTAGAGTGCAATTCATCCCATCCTAAGGTGGATGGCTGCCATAATCAGGTGGAAGCCCCCTTCATATTTATCCGAGTGGGAGCTATGGCTTGCTCAGTTAAAACATCTTTTTAATCAATCATTAATCTTGAATTTGTCTCAGCAATAAAATGTGAGGAGTTTCCTGTCTGAACCCACTGATTATCCGAATAGCTATGGTAGGTGAAGTATTTGACTTTTAGATGGCCAAGTAAGGTGAAATGAATCTTGCTTTGTTCTTTGAAAAGATGATACTTTGGCAGAAATGTCTTATTACTACGATACTACCAATTATAATTCTTAAACATACAGAAAGGAGAAAATATCATCCTCTTTATTCCTGCTTTATTTCAATTATTTATCATTATAGAAAACTAAAATTTCGTGATTCTCTCGCACACTTATATTAACTAAGCCATACAGAAGAAATTTCAAAATACTTATTATTTATTACTGTAGATTATAGATTTAGTGTGATTATATCAGTGAATTATTAATGATGTATAAAGTACTGCATCGACAGTTGAAAGACAGAATAAAGCCAGAACTTTGGAATCTTAAATTTGTGCTATTATTTATTGTAGATTTAGAAAAGATAAAACCAGTAATGTGCAAGAAGCAGGCAACATTCTACTTGGAAGAGAAAATAAAAGAAAAAAATACAATTTTTATTTTGTATAAATTTTTAGGGCCTTTTTTTCATTATTCCTTTGAGTCCTTTTTTGTATATGCCACCTGTATAGCATATGACTGTAATATGAGTGTTCACAGACCTGCATCTGCTTAGTGGTATGGTTTATGTTATGGTGCCTTTTCCCACAGAAAATAATTATGGTTATCATTTTTCTTTTCATGTAGGTGCGAGTTTTATATGCCTGATATTTCCAGTTGATCCATAATGGTTCTTCCATTTCTGCTCTCTTCCATGGTTCCTAAATGACCAATGGTTATTGCTCATGACATACAGTTAATTTATGCAGCTGAACCAAACCATGCAGAAGGATGCCAAATGAGGGAAAAAAAAGTGATAAAAATCCTCATGATGGGAATCTGTCAGAGAATCTAAGAACTAGTTGTTTAAAGAATGTTCTGATACTCAGCTCCAGATAAATAATGCTCTTTGCAGCTTTAGAAGTATACTTCTGTGCGATTCATTGCACCCGAGCTCTGTTCTTGAGCCTCCTACCATGTGACTAGTTATGTATTTATTACAGAAGAGCGTTAAGGTATATTAAGGTATATTAATTTGCATTATCTGCCAGCCAGAGGAGAAAGTGGTCCCTTCCATGCCATTTGCTTCAAGTAAAATGGCAAATTTATGAGGGCCATTTCCATCCTCAAAAGAGAGTCCCTCATCAGTAGCCATGTGGGTTTGAGGAGTCTACTTGAACCACCGATAACAGTATATAGGAGTCTTAAGGAAGACTGAGGCAATCCTGCGTTTCTGCTGTAGATGTCATCCTATAAATGGCCCACAAATAGAGAAATCAGTTCCACAACAGAACAGTCGTGTAATACTTAATATGCAACAACTTCGAATATGAATTTTTGGTCACAGAATTGAATAGCAGAGCATGTCTAGGAGTCTGAGGAAGCTGAGAAGTTCCCTGTCTGTTCATCTTGGTTTCACAGCACATTTTTTGCTAATTTGGAAGCATTGGAAGCATTGTTCCTGCATGTATAGGATATGAAAAGGGAATGCTTTGTCGTTTCTAGATAGATTATCTTCATGGTCATGGAGAAAACTTTTCTATCTTTTGAATTTCTCGTGTTCAGAGTAACAGTCTATCTTCAAGAGCTGCAGTTGCCATTCAACCCTTAGGTTTACAATAAGACTAATTTACATGGCTTTCATATAAGAGAAACATAGCATTGGAACTGAAATGAAAGCTTTCTTTCCTTGGATGGTCACAGCAAATCAGTGTTGTTAGTTTTTCTTCCCCCACCCCTTTCTCCATGGGTTGCAGTCTGGAGAAGAGTTGTGATCTATTTTGCCATTTCTAGGCAGGAGCCAGTTCAGGAAACAGTTTAATATGTGATTGCCTTGTGAAACTGAATTTGGCAGGGGATTAAAAGACATTGTCTAAACTGAGTGGAGAATAGTGCTGCTACTTTCAATCTTTAGTAGTTAGCATGCAACTCTTACTGCTTTTCTCCCCTTGTACCTCTTTCATCTCTTTGATGTCTATTGGAAGATCTATTAAAGTAGGATGTGATGGAGCCCCATCAGCAGTTCTGGAACAAACACAAAATTCAGAGGGGAGGTGAAAGGTGCACAAAGGGGAGAGAACATTACAGCGCTGTCTTCCAGATTACACAGAGAAGGTTGCCCAGAACTAGACATGTTAGCTGTGTCAGCTAACTGTGCTATTACTAACTGCACAAATCTAGAGAAACATTATCAGACCACAAGCCAAATAATAGAGTGTGGCTCAAGTTCACACCACTTAAGGCTAGCTTCTTCTAGAGCAGAATGACTACATGATTTTTGTGTACCACTTAGCTGGGAGTGCGCACTTGATTTTACATGACCTTTTTTATAATACATTTTTTCAGTGTGCAGTGATATGAAGGATGCACCGCACCCACCAAACTGAACCGTGATGCTATGCTACATGCCCAGGGATGTCAGAAAGATAGAGGGAATGGAAAGCTTTCTGGAGCAGTATTGGAAGAGTGTTGAGAGTGCTGAGGCTTACACAGTTTCAGCTGCACTGTTTTTTCAGACTGCTGCCTGTAGTACACCTGTCTACAGATCCACACAGGTTATCTTGGAAAGAACTAGTACCAGTGATCTGAAACAAACTTGCGAGTATGCTACAAGTTAAGGGCCCAGTGGTCAATATGCATATATGAAAGGAGGTGCACACACATTTATCTGATTAGGTCAACATTAAACTAACTGTAGACATCAGAAGTAAATGGGATATCACTTCCAATTTGTATTGTATTTGTATTGTTCAGATTTTTTCTTTATGAGTTCATTACTTTCAGCAGATACTTGTTCTATGTTATAGATTGCATTCATGCAGTTGAAGTTAGATTAATACATCATTTTAGAAACATATGTAATTGCAAAAAAATACTCTGTAGACAGGCAAATCTCTAGAGAGGACAGAGTTTAATTTTCCATAGTGGAAATTCAGATACAGCTCTTACAGGTCAATAATAAAGAAGTTATAAGTTAATTTGTAACTAAGCTAATGAAACTCTACAGGTGAAATAGAAAAACTAACGATGATTTGTATAGTAGAGTGGATTCTTGAGCTTGTCACTATCAGCTCCCTCATTAGAAAATAGAGGGAGACACTTTTTTTGACATGATTCATCTCCCCATAAATATTTGGGTATGATTCATCTTTCTAGAAACATTTAAAATAAGTCAGATGAATCATGCCTTAAACATCCCTAACTTTCTACTGTTGAAAAAAAAAAAAAAAGAGACTGATATTTAGCTGAGATGGTAGCTCAGATGAATCACAACTGTGTATATTTGTGTGATAGATGTGATAAGCTGATGTGTATCTTTCACTGCCTCCTTCTTTGTGGGTTTTGATTTCTGGATTGTTTCATATACATCAGTGCTTTCATCAGTATTGGCATGCATTGTTTAAGGCATGAACTGAACAGTATAAGGTGGAAGGCTCCATAATGAATCTTGTACTTTGTGTTGCAGAGGTAAAATGTGTATTAGTATTTGACATCACAGTGTATGTTACTTTAGGCATATAATAGAATAAATCAGATTATCTTGCAGAGTCATTAAAAAATGTAGAAAAGTGCAAAATGTTTTCACATGTCCTACCAGCTTTCACTGGGATAGTTAAACCCAGCTGTCACAAATGCTGATCAGACTATTAACAGATAAAGATCCTGTTTGCACAGCTATGGAGCAGCAGGTGGTAAGATGTAAAAGATATTAACTTCAGAATTGTCTTCACTGATTGGTTTCTTTTGTCAATATACACATTCTGAAGTGCGCTAGTAGTTGCCTTTGGATTTTTAAGAGATAGTAAAAGGCTGAAAATGCATTATTATTATTATTATTAAGCAGAAAAGAGGAAGTTAGAGCATTTTAGACCTATTAGTTTAATCTCAGTTATTTGGAATAAAAAGATGAAGTATATAGAAACCAAATACAAGAACATACCAAATTGATATGGAACAGTGAAACTGTATTTACTGGGCATAAATTGGGCCAAACTAATCTAATATTCCTGTGTGGAAATGGAACCAAAATGTGGGCATATGAGAAGCAGAAATGTTAAGTCACTTGTCTTTCCTAAGTCTTTTCATGCTATTCAACATGATATTCTCATAAGTATGGAATTGTCTTGGTTAAGTTACCATTAAACATAGGCAAAACTTTTGGAAACCTGCATTTGATTGTTTAGCAGTGGTAAATGGTCAGACTAGAAAAACAAGTCAGTTGTAGTTCTTGGACAAGTCCAGCCACCATTTTCATTGCTGTGTTGAATGTTGAAATAACCAGTGTGCTCTCAATAAGTGAGGGAGAGCAATAAGAGCTCATGTGCAGACTGGAAAATAGAGCTAGAATTCAAAACAGCGGAGTGCCATTTGATGGGGTCATATTCAAATTCTTCATTTAGGTAGGAATGAGTTGAAGATTGGAAGAGGACTGGCTTCACAAGTGTTCTGTTGAAATGATGTAGACTGCTTCATGGTTCCCAGCGTAAGCATGAGTTAGAGATGCTATTCCAAAATGCGTTAACAAATCATTTTTTAAATACCTAGTCAGATAGAGCTATACAGGAAGTTGGAAGTCCAAAACATATAGTTTGTCCCCTTAAAGCACATCATTTGCACAATTCAGAATTCCCTTTGGATGTCTTGAGTATTAACTTTGACTATGTAGGGACAGAATGGACCCCCTTATGATTGAAGGAAGTGGGACTGTTCATTCGAACTAAAAAAAAAAAAAGGAGAAAATAAATTTATAACAGTTTTCAGGAGTAAGAGTCATCACCTGGCTTCTGTGAACTAATCATGCATTTTCTCTCTGTAAAAGGGGAGAAAAGCAGAGTGCTTCATCTTACTTCCAGGTGGACACCTAAACCATGCCATCATCCTTAGTACTGATTAGTTGAGGTGTAGACTCATCCACTTTGGAGATGCAGTTGGTCTTTGGAGATGTCTGCAATTAGGTGGGGAGGATTTAATTTGAAATACTTAGAATGAGGAAGAAGCAAATAATTTGTTCTCATTAGTGAAAGCACATGAGAGAATGCTGAAGCACTAGAATGATTTTCTTGGAAGTTGTGCCCTCTCTATTACTATGCATTTTTTTAAGAATAGGTTAGATAAATATGTTATGAGATCATAAACAGGAGGAGCTAGAAACCATTGCACAGCAGGAAAACTATGGCAGTTGCCATCACGGAAACAGGGTGGGATGACTCACGCAGCTGGAGTGCTGCAGTGGGTGACTATAAACTCTTCTAAAGGGATAGACAAGAAGAAAAGGTGGAGTCCAAGCAGGTTGGACATGCTTCAAGAAGGGTATCTTAAAAGCACAGGAGCAGGCCATCCCCATGTGCTGAAAGATGAGCTAGTGGAGAACAGTCTGGCTGAACAGAGAGCTTTGGCTCAAATTCAGGAAAAAAAAGAGAGGCTGTGACCTTTGGAAGTAGGGGCAGGCAATTCAGGAAGACTACAAGAATGTTGGGACGCTACGCAGGAACAAAATTGTAAGGGTCAAATCCCAATTTTACAGCAGGGTACTGCTGTAAAAGACAGTAAGAAATGTTTCTGTAAGGCAACTGTACCCTGGGCTGCATCAAAAGGAGCATGACCAGCAGGTCAAGGGAGGTGATCCTGCCCCTCTACTCTTCTCTTGTGAGACCTCACTTGGAGTCTTGTGTGCAGTTCTGGTGTCCTCAACATAAAAAGGACATGGAGCTGTGGGAACAAGTCCAGAGGAGGGCCACAAGGATGGTCAGGGAACTGGAGCACCTCCCCTATGAAGACAGGATAAGAGAGTTGGGTCTGTTCAGCCTGGAGAGGAGAGGGCTGTGTGGAGACCTCCTAGCAGCCTTCCAATATCTGAAGGAGGCCTATATAGATGCTGGGGAGGGACTCTTCATGAGGGACTGTAGTGATAGGACAAGGGACAATGGGTTCAAACTTAAACAGGGGAAGTTTAGATTGGATCTGAGGAAGAAATTCTTTACTGTGCAGGTGGTGAGGCACTGGAATGGGTTGTCCAGGGAAGTTGTGATGCTCCATCACTGACAGTGTTCAAGGCCATGTTGGACATAGCCTTGGGTGACATGGTCTAGTGGGAGGTGTCCCTGCCTATGGCAGGTGGTTGAAACTGGATGATCTTAAGGTCCTTTCCAACCCTAATTATCCTACGATTCTATGATTCTATGAAAGACATTAGCAATAAAAGGATGGCTAAGGAGAATCTTCATCATTTATTGGATGTGGAAGTAAACATAGTGACAAAGGATGAGGAAAAGTCTGAGGTCTTTAATAGTTTAATATTCTTTGCCTCAGTCTTTAATAGTAGGGCCATTTATTATCTGAGTACTCAACCATCTGAGCCGGAAGACAGGGATAGGGAGCAGAATGAAGCCTCTGTAATCCAAGGAGAGGTGATAGCGACTTGCTACACCACTTAGGCACACACAGTCATGGGTGGCAGGTCCCAGTTGTCTGAAGATTAGCAAATGTGATACCTGTCTACAAGAATGGCTGGAAGTAGGGTCCAGGGAACTATAGGCCTGTCAGCCTGACCTTTGAAATCAGGAGCCATAATGGGTAAGAAAGGGTAGGTTAGAGTGGACTGTTCCAATTCGTATCAATATTTGATACTTACATGGTATCATCAGAAGCAGCTACACAAAATATTCTGTACAACTGTCATAAAAAGTCCTAGAAATAATTTCTTTTTCCTGAGACTTTCTTGTTAAAGTATCTTCTGAATTTCACTTAAATTTAGCAAGTTTATATACTAAAAGTGTGAGTCTTTTCCTAGCCAATTTAGATAACTGGTTTTTATGTTGCTGTTGACAGGTACTATTTTCCTCTTCTGACTTGGAGAGAGCGTATTTGTCTGCCTGATAATCCACCTTCTGAGAGTTTCTATCTTGTCAAGATAGAAATGGTATATTTATTGACCTGTTTGATACTTGAAAGTGCACACTTCAAATTTGCTTCTTTTTTCAATATTCTGGGAACTAAGTAGTGAAACTTATGGTATAAGCCAAAATGCTTTTGCATCACCTACAAGTCAAATTTTGCACATATCACTAATCACCAATAGTAATTAGATTATACATATCACTCTTCACTAATAGTGATTAGATCACTAATTGCTAATATCCCAGGGCTATACAGAAGGACATGGGAGGCCCTGCCTTGGCAGAGCGCTTGGACTAAATGATCTCCAAAGGTTCATTCCAAGCCTAATGAATCTGTGATTCTGTAGCATGCAGTTTTTCTTCTTGATATCAAATAGCTATAGAGGAACATTGAACTAACTTCATAAAACAGATCCTGTCATAAAATTAATTTTTCTTGACTCTTACATGGGAAACATGGATGTTTGTTTAAGGAATGAAGCCTAAACCAACATTTTTTTGGTCTCCTTTTTCTCAATAAAAATTAAGAGAAGTGAAGTGGAAGATGATAAATACATCTAAACCCTTACCAAATTCTTTGGAGGCTCTTTGAAACCTGTGATATGTAGTCATATGTTAAGTAAACAAACTCATCAAATCTCTTTGACTAACTTGTGGCACAATTTTTAGTGTGGAATTTCTTAGAATAGCAAATGCAGGAATTCACCAAACTTCCGCCCACACTTAGAAGAAAGCTGTCAGATTATATATTCAGTGATACAAAATGAATATATTTACTTGTTTGATGTGAAAGAAGTGTTGATCTGTACTGTTGCATCTGCTAGCACCTGATTATCATTTCACTTTAACCTGTATACATTGAAAACCAGCTCACTGAAGTTAAATGAGTATTG
>JASSUY010033402.1:6033-27447 GCA_032466535.1 Forpus xanthops
TGGATGGCATTCCTTCCCTCCAACATATCAACCGAGCCACACAGCTTGGTGTCATCAGCAAACTTGCTGAGGGCACAGTCAATCCCACTGTTCATGTCACTGACAAAGATGTTGAACAAGACCGGTCCCAACACCGATCCCTGAGGGACACCACTCGTTACTGGTCTCCAGCTGGACATTGAGCCATTGAGCACAACTCTTTGCGTGCAGCCATCCAGCCAGTTCTTTATCCACCGAGTGGTCCACCTATCAAATTGATGACTCTCCAACTTAAGAGACAAGGATGTCATGTGAGACAGTGTCAAATGCTTTGCACAAGTCCAGGTAGATGACATTAACTCCTCTACCCCTGTCCATCAGACCCGTAGCCCCATGTCATGGGCCCAGCAGCAGCAGTCATCTTTCTCCTTTAAATAGTAGCTGGTGCAGCACTGTGTTTTGGATTTTCGGCTTGGGAACAGTGCTGATAGCACCAGTGTTTATAGTTATAGCTTAGAATGTTTTTCATGTGCCTCAGTATGCCTTCCAGGAGAATCTGCTCCAAGATTTTGCCAGGCACATAGGTGAGGCTGACTGGTCTGTAGTTCCCCGGCTCATCCATTTTCCCCTTCTTGAAAGTGGGGGTTATATTTCCCTTTTTCCAGTCATCTGGAACTTCACCTGACTTGCATGATTTTTCAAAGATGGTTGACAATGGCTTCACAACTTCATCTGCCAGCTCCTTCAGGACTCGCAGATGGATTTCATCAGGCCCCAGGGACTTGTACATGTTCAGGTTCCTAAGATGGTCTCGAACCAGATCGTCTTCTTACAATGGGCCCAGGGTCTTCATTCTCACTGTCCCTGCATCTACCGTCCAAGACTTGGGTGGTACGTTCAGAACATTTTCCAGTGAAGCCTGAGGCAAAGAAATTGTTAAGAACCTCTGCCTTCTCCAAATCCAGGGTAGCCATTGCTCCTGATGGATTCTGAAGAGGGTCCATGTTGTCCCTAGCCTGTCTTTTATTTACAATGTACCTATAGAATCCCTTTCTGTTATCCTTAACATCCTTAGCCAAGTTTAATTCTAACTGGGTGTTAGCTTTCCTAACCTGGTCCCTAGCTTCCCACACAACATGCCTGTATTCTTCCCAGGCCACCTGTCCTTGCTTCCACCTTTTATAAGTCTCTTTTTTCCTTTGAAGTTTCCTGAGCAGCTCCTTGTCCATCCAAGGAGGTCTCCTGGCCTTCCTGCAGTACTTCCTTCTAGTAGGGATGTATCTCTCCGGAGCTTGCAGCAGGTGATCCTTGAATATCAACCAAAAGTCTTGGGCTCCCTTGCTGTCTAGGGCTATATCCCACAGAATCTTACTGAGCAGGTTCCTGAAGAGGCCAAAGTCTGTTCTCTTGAAGTCTAGGGCAGTGAGCTTGCTGCACGTCCTTCTCACTGTCCTGTGGATCTTGAACTCGACCATTTCATGATTGCTGCAATGAAGGCTACCCTGGAGCATCATATTTCTAACCAACCCTTCCCTGTTGGTGAGAACGAGGTCAAGCATGACACCTGTTCTGGTTGGCTCCTCTATTATTTGCAGAAGGAAGTTGTCTTCCACACAACTGAGGAACTTCCTGAATTGCTTATGCTGGGCCGTGCCATCCCTCCACTGTTGGAGGGACGTTTATATCAGAATCATCTTTCTTTTGGCTTCTTCTCTATTCCTGTGCTCCCATCAGTCACTCAAAGAACTATGTAAAACTAATACTTCCAGTGTTCAGAGACTTTTTCATATCCACCTGGGACAGCCAACATTCACTTCCATTTTGCTCTACTTCTTGCACCCTTCCCTCTCCATTGTGTAGTTTGTATCACTTCTTGGGTTAAGTAACAGTCCTTGTTACAAGTCAATTTTCCCCTCTTCTGTGTCTGGTTGCCTGGCTGTTTCAATCTTACAACATAGTCTGAGTAATAATATTTCCCACTGGCTAGGTAAATTTCGTAACAACTCCTGACATGCTGCAAAGATTCTTTGGGATTATGTGTCTACAAGCAGAATCTTGTAAAAAAATGGCAAGCAGTTGAAAGATTTTGGACTGAGTGGAAGTTAATGTGTGTAGGAGAACCTATCATGACTGCAGAATTGGTATTTCACACAAAACACCTAGCAGGACTGGTCAATAGGGCCTATAAACACCTTTTGAATTCATTGTCAGTCCACTGTATTAAGCAAATATACCCTAATTCCCTCCCCCATTCCCTGCAAGTGAGGAAACTGATTGTGCTATTTGAATATCCTATTTCCCTGCAGAAGTTTATAATAGCTTCGAAAACAAGAAGGCAAATGGATAACTATAGACTTTTTTCCGCAAGTGGAAATGCCTTGCCCTGAGCTGGATAATAGAGTTGCTATCCCTTTCTGTTTGCCTTCTGAAATAGCTCTAGAACTTCTATAGTTAAGGTAAATGGGATTTAGTTCATGAGTTGAGGGATTAGAAAAGTGGAGTTTCTAAGGCCAAACTGGTGCAACAATGCCAGTTTTGCCCTTTGGTTGATTTTAAAACACTCAGCCATAAACTTATTGGCAGATCTTAATCTGTTTCACGGGCAGCTCTGTCAGCTGAAGAAGAGAAAGAAATAGACAGAGATGAGTTGCAGTCTGGTCAGTCTTCAGAAAACCAACTACAATTCTTGCAAGGGAAGCTCTAATTTTCCTCATGGGCACTACTGGAAGCCAGGAGTTCACACTGTACTTCAGGGCTTTAAGGCCACCTTTAAGATATTCAGAAGCTCTGACCTTGAGAATACTGCTATTTCTAATTATATCTGATTACTTTTGAAGTACTCCTTTTTATCTGATACAAGTTGCTTTGGTACAGGTGACTGCATGAAGCTTTGTTACTCAGTTACGATGAGGGTCCCAATGTGTATTAGTATACATAAAACAATAAAATTACCAGCCTTTGTTAATTTTGCTTATGTCTAGTTACATTTTGACTATATTTTAAGAAAGAAAACACAAATGTTTTATTTTCTTCTTACTGAATTTTGTAATTGCATTTATTTTAGAAGGAGAACATATAGTTTCCACTTCTTATGCTTCTTAATTCTTTGGATGCTAGCTTTTACCCATTTCATAAGGCACTAAAATATTTGCTCTTGTCAGAAGGTTAGAATGCAATAGATCCTATGGTTCTTCAAATCTTTTTTGCCAGTTCACATTTTGAAGGATAGCACTAATGATACTTTTACTTTGAAAATTACTAGCTCCAGAACAAATGTAAAAGTTGATAAAAAATACAGACAATAAATATAATAAATACACAAGGATGTACTGTAAATTATCAGAGTAAATATGTGCAGAGTCAGTTTCAAAGTACACAGAGATGTTTGCAGTAATTTCAGTAAAAGTTTTGAATATTTTATATTATACAGGGAACTGAGATTGTAACATTGTCTGAGATATAGCTGAGAGTGTTTGGAATGTGTGTTCCTACCAATGGCTTTCATTTCACCACAGTATCTAACCCCTGCATTCTAGCAGATATTTAGTTCATATGAGCAGATACTTAGTTCATATGAGATAATATACTGTAAGTCACTGCTAATTTCATTATAGTAATTAATTTTTTTGAATATTTTTTTAAGTTTATTTATGCCCATTGAATCAGGAAGCAAGAGAACATATAAAAAAATGCTTCTTAGTTGAAGTTTTAATTTTAATGAAAAGGAGACTTTTTAACCTGCAAATGAGATGTTTCATTGTTCACAGGAGAGAGTAAGAAAAATGCATTTTTTGTTACTGACCTCAATTTTTTATAAAAAATATATTGCTTGCATGCTTTTTTGTTGCATGTTTCTTATGAGGAAATAGTCTATACAGTCAGCTAGAAACATGATTGTATCTGAGCTGTATCTGGAAACACCAGTGACAATGCTCATTGTCCTGGGTGATCAGATGTAGTCCCTGACCAGGGAAGCAAGTGAATAGGGGAATAACCTGAAGGCTCCAGCCCCAAAGGCTCTCCTCTTTCCTGAGTGTCAACAGCAAAGACATTTTCCAGCATCAAAGGTCGTTGTTATTAAAGGGGAAAACAGATAGATCTGAAAAAGTGAACAGAATATGGAAGACAACTGTGAAACTAGAGTTGTCTTAATGGTACAAAGGGGCTAAAGCTTGATTTCCTCCCTTAAATTCTCTCTAGGTTAATTACTGTTTCCTGGATCTTGCTGAGCTAATACCTGTTGCACTGATAAGTGTGGAGCCAAAATACCTCAGATATGAAATACTGAAGGATGAGAGCTTGGAGGAGTTCATTAAATTAAGTCCCAGTTCATCATCTACTTTTCAGCTCCATAAGGTATTTCAGTTTCTTTGACAGTCTGACCTTTATGTTTAAATAGGATGGTTTGCCACAGCGATGGTCTTCTGGGGCTTTTGAAGCCAGAGATATTATGTGCTTAGTAAGACACTTTAAAACTTCCTTTTGTACTCATTCAGGTTACTTATAACTGTCATTCACCTCTTGCACTCATCCTTGGTTGCCCAACCTTGCTGATTTCTTTCTTGGTTTTGTAATGCATTTCATGCCCAGATAACTTTGAGAAGAAAAGATTACAGATTTTCCTTCTTTTTTCCATAAGAAAACTTGAGATGAGGCATGGAAAAGTGCAATGCCTTTAGGCAGTGTCTCCTTTTTACTTCGTTCCCCATTTCTCAAAGAATTAGTAAAGATATGAATACCCTCCCTGCCCTGCCAATAGAGTGCTCAGTAATATCTCCACTATCTTTCATGGAAGGAAAATTTACCCTTTCTTAACGCAAGAATAAGGTCTTACATTTAGGAACTGGCATGCAATTTCCTGCTGGTGCTACTGTGTACCTGGTTTCTGCCCGATAAACATATATACATGTGTATAATTTTAATTTTTTTTTAAGATTCTATCTAATAGTAGAAATACAGAACTGACCATAGGAGGACATATATATATATGGCTTTGTTTGAACTCCATAATGCCTTTGTTCTATGCTACATCTTTAAAACAAGCTCACAGGAAAGGCAGGGAATAAAAAACTGTTTTCAAAGTAAGCAGTACATACCATTGTACAGTACATACCAAACAAGAGCAACATTATCAAATTAATTGTTTATGTTGCTAAATTAATTAATTTTTGCTTTTAATAAACAGTAAAATATTGGCCATGTCATTCCTGACTGCATCAAGTGTCAGAAATAGCTACTCCAATCACATCTAGAAATAATTCATGTGAAAACTGTAGTCCAACCACATCTAGAAATAATTAATGGGAAAACTGTAGTAAATTAACATAAAAAATAACATTATAATTACAGGAATGATACATACAATTACTAAGAAGCAATCATCATTAGGAAGAGAGCTATACTACTGCATTAGTGTTTATACAATTCACCGTTGTACTACTCACAGAAAGTTATTCCAAAACAAATGGCAGCCAACCAGTATTAGCAAATATCAAATCAGTATTTTCAGGATACTGGGTAACCAAAGTGGAATTGGATTTTATTTTTTTTTTCTTAGTTAATGGTTAATTAGGTCCCAAATCCTCCGTTGAATGCATATGGCTTTTTTTGTCCCTACGTCCACGATTCTCATCCAGCATTTTAGAAGGCAGAGCACTCACTGAATAAACAAGGGTTACATTTTTAATTGATAATTGAATCTTCCTCACCCACCTCATTCAAATGCATCTCACCATGTCTTGTTCTTTTCCTGTGGAAGGGTTGGGTAAGTGACTAATAATTTCTGTTGGATCTATGAATGCATTGCTTTTCTGCTCTATGTAAATAATTTCAACGTGTATACTGGAACTCAGATCTGCTTTTGTATTCTAATCTCTGGGATAATCCAGTGCTCATGTGAGGCTGCCCACACATATCTAATCTGAATATTTTGAAAAGGTTTCTAATTTTTTTTTCTGCCCTTCTAAAAGGAAAGACAGTTAAACCATTTGTCTGAAGTGAAGGATCTAAGTTCAAATCTCTTCTTCCTCTAATGCAGGGGAGGGAGCAGAATCTATCTTTTCCTACATTCTCTATGTTCTAGTAAACTGAGCGGAATATCAAGACACAATACCCTTAATTATATCCTCTTGGAGTTTTGCCAGTCTATGGGAAATACTTAAACAGTCATTCCAATTTCTTTGGAAAGCTGGGCAATATTTCAGTAATATTCTCATTTCTCATCACTCAAAAATATATTTTATTTACCCAGGGGGAAAAGAAAAAACAGTGCACAAAAAAAATCTTAACTACATTACAGTGCATTATTAAGTCATGTTCCTTCAATTTTTAATCATTTTTATAGTTCTGTTGCAATTGTTACACTTTCAAGAAACTAACTACAAGAAAGCATACTGGAATTCAGTAAGGACAAACACAGGATCAATTGTAGGCTGTTTACTTCTATCTGTAATGAGGTTTTAGACATTTAAAGGAGTCCATGCCAAAAGCTGTAGAAGCAAGATTAGGTTTTTAGTTCATTCTGTATTTTTCCTTTTAATTAAAATGTCATCCACATTTTCCATTCATTTGTCATGAAAGAGTTGGGATTAAGAAGAAATGAAATATTTACTTCCATGAGAACACAACAGAATTCTGTGTAGTCCATATATAACACAGTTTTCCTATGGTCAACTGAATTATCAAACAGGAGAAACTACATAAAATATAAAATAAATGAAATGTGGATCAAGACTGAAAAATGGACATTGATGGCATTTAAAATGAGATTTCTCACTTTGAGAAGAAATCAAAATATTCTTTCAGTAATATTCACGTATAATATAATGCTGGTGTTCTTAATTAAATCACATATAAATAAATCACCATTATATGGTGCCTTTCTTTGTCCACAATTTGAAATTCTTAAATGGTTTCTATTGTTATGATAATAGACTCACATTTTTACATAATAGTTAAAAATAAATGTTACAGGGCATATTGATTTTGTCCAACTTTCAATTCTTTCTTTAGCTAAGAAACCAACCAGGCTCCCTGTACTGGAAAGATGAACACCCCCTCCACCCCCCCCCCGGGCAGATCAGAGCATCTCAGGATGCTCTGAACCACTCTCTGGAGGAACCTACCCCAACCTGTTGATTATAAAAGCAATCAGCAGAGTCTGCCTAGGCAACTGGATAATTTGAATGTCCAAAACTGAGTGGTATCGATGTTTATCCCCTTTTCATCACCCAGCATGAGCACACTGGCTTTGAACAGCAATGAATGCTAAGTAACCTATTGAAATAGCCCTGAGTTCCAAGTTTCTGCTTTTTCCTTTTTTTCACTTCTTTTCTCTCACACTTCGTTAGAGGTGTAGAACACAATTTTTAAAGTTATTTAGGTGCCTGTGTCAAACTGGCATCTAATGGGATTTTCAAGTGCTTAAATGCTGTTGGAGTTAGGTACAGTGTACACATCAAATAACAGAAATAGATCAAAACCTCATGCATAAAATGTAAAGCTGGAGCTTACATTTTGACTTTTCCAGGGCATTGCATTAGAGCAAAACCCAGTCTTGTTTTTGCGGTTTGGTTGTTGGGGTTTTTTTCAAGCCAAATTGATACAGCAGATCGAGTGCTAGCTTTTGTCTTCCACGGTAGGCATTTCTGTTTGTATTTTCTACCATAAAAAACTCATTGGGTAATTATTCATGGTTATTCAGGGATGTAATAATTATCTATATATATAAGCTGCTAGGCAGCAGAAATCCAGTTCTACTGCAAAGCCTGCCAGTTACGCTGGTTTGAAACTGTAGCTAGTTGAGTTTGAGTCTGGAATAATAAGAAAGCCCACAACGCTTTTTATGAAGTCTTTCCTATCTCTTTAAAGAACTTGAGAAGGGTATCTTTTGTAAAGAGAGGCACTCACCTACTCACACTACTTTGTTTCTGACATTGCTAATCCTGTTGTGGCAGCTATGTGGATTTTTTTTTTCAATTATCTTGGCAAAGGACAATCTGTCATCTCTCCTGTGGAGCAGGCTTGAGAGTTTGGGCTTAATTTCTGTGTGGGAAAACTAATGACTGCAGTAAATCCCCCAGATATAAATTGTCTTTCCTAAGAGATTTAAGCCTTCATTATGCTCCAGGTTACACCGCCTTTGTTTTCTTGCTAAACTGCTTACTGCTACTTGTCTGTGGCCCAAAGCATTGCTGACAGGCCAACATATATCATTTACATTCTTAGGAGAAGAACAACTTCTGGATGCTTTAATAGTGACACTGCAGACCAGTCAGTCTCACCTCTGTGCTTGCAAAATCTTGGAGCAGATTCTCCTGGAAGGCATGCTAAAGCACATGAAAAACAACAAAGTGCTTGGTGACAGCCAGCACGGCTTCACTAAGGGGAAATACTACCTGACCAGTTTGCTGGACTTCTGTGATGGGGCTATGGAACTGATGGACTGGTCGCACGCAAAGAGTTGTGCTCAATGTCTCAGTGTCCAGCTGGAGACCAGTAACAAGTGGTATTCCTCAGGGATCAGTGTTGGGACCAGTCTTGTTCAACACCTTTGTCAGTGACATGGACAGTGGGATTGAATGCACCCTCATCAAGTTTATCGATGAC
Organism: Forpus xanthops; assembly: GCA_032466535.1. NCBI lineage: Eukaryota > Metazoa > Chordata > Aves > Psittaciformes > Psittacidae > Forpus > Forpus xanthops. Next base: position 14,620 of record JASSUY010033402.1, read on the forward strand.
GCCAAGCTGTGTGGTTCGGTTGATGCGTTGGAAGGAAGGAATGTCATTCAGAGGGACCTTGACATGCTGGTGAGGTGCACAGATGCCAACCTCATGAAGTTTAACCATATCAAGTGCAAGGTCCTACACCTGGGTTGGAGCAATCCCAGACAGCAGGGAAGAGATTCAGAGCAGCCCAGGGGAGAAGGACTTAGGGGTGCTGGAAAATGAGAAACTAAACATGAGTTGACAGTGTGTACTAACAACCCAGAAAGCCAACAGTATCATGGACTGCATCAAAAGGAGCGTGACCAGAAGGTCGAAGGAGGTAATCCTGCCCCTTTGTTCTGCTCTCATGAGACCTCACTTGGAGTATTGTGCACAATTCTGGTGTCCTCAACATACAAAGGACATGGAACTTTTGGAACAAGTGCAGAGGAGGGCCGTAAGGATGATCAGGGGACTGGAGCGCCACCTATAGGAAGATAGACCAAAAAAGTTGGAGCTGTTCAGGCTGGAGAAGAGGAGGCTGCAAGGAGACCTCATAGCAGCCTTCCAGTATCTGAAGGGAGCCCAGAGGGATGCTGGGGAGGGACTCTTCATGAGGGACTGTTGTGATAAGAAAGGAATAATGGGTTAAAACTTAAGCAGGGGAAGCTTAGATTAGATATAAAGAAGTTCTTTACTTGAGGGTGGAGAGGCACTGGAATGGGTTGCCCAAAGAAGTGGTAAATGCTCCATTGCTGGCAGTGTTCAAGGCTGGGTTGGACAGAGCCTGTGGTGACATGGTTTAGTGAGAGGTGTCCCTGCCCTTGGCAGGGATGTTGGAACTTGATGATCTTAAGGCTCTTTACAACCCCAACTATTCTATGATTCTATGTCATATATCTTCTGGTTGAATATCACTGGGAATACTTGCCCACAAAAGAATTCAAAGTACTTTTAATAATGACTAAAGTACAGTAATTGTGACAGAAAGCTATTGACTTGCTTATTTCCCTAAGTACAGCATCTTGTGGTTAACCTTCAGAGCTTAACTAGCACTCAAATATGAAGGAAAGCAATCAGGTCTGTGGGAGAATCCTAGCAGAGACAGAGCAGGTGCTACAAATAGCAAGAAAATACTCAAGACAGGCACATACTAGATTTACTTTGTCCAAGTTCATTTTAAGACAAATTTCCACTGTGTAGAAACTATAAAAGGCAGAAAGGAAGGAACACGTTAGAAGAATTGGAAATATGATTTTAAAATAGTGAACAACTTTTTGATTTACATAAAGTTAAAGGTGATGTGTATGCTGCTACTTCGGTCTGGCTACTTGTATTGTAAATCCGTCATCACAAAAACTATCTTAGGGGTAGGTGATGCAGATAAAGATTTTTCTGTTCAGCTCACCACCAGCTTTAGAAGCATCAAACTGTTTCTTTACTTCACAAATAATTTAAAAAATAGGGATAAAAAAAATAATTATTAGATATGCACTGCAAGAGTTACTAAAAAAAAAAAATAAAATCAGAGAGGAGAAGGCTGCATGGAAACCTCCTAGCAGCCTTCCAGTATCTGAAGGAGGCCTATAGGTGTGCTGGGAAGGGACTCTTTGAAAGGGACTGTAGAGATAGGACAAGAGTAATGGGTTCAAACTTATACAGGGGAAGTTTAGATTGGATATGAGGAAGAAATTATTGTATGGGTGGTGAGGCACTCTAATGGGTTGCCCAGGGAAGTTGTGAATGCTCCATCACTGGCAGTGTTCAAGGTCTTGGGTGGCATGGTTTAGTGAGATGTGACCCTGCCCATGGCAGGGGGGTTGGAACTGGATGATCTTAAGGTCCTTTCCAACCCTAATATTCTATGATTCTATCATTCTATAATATTATTTTTTTTCCTGGAATTCAAATTAGAGGATGAATTTGGAATTCCCAGAAATTCTTGTCCAGTAGTTGCTGGAGAAACTACTACACCAAGAAAATAGGCTTCAGGAGGGTACTTCATAGTTTTCTATGACTTGTTCAGACAGAGCACAGAGAAACTAATCCCTGGGAGAATTATTCCAAAGGACTTCAGCTGCTGTCATCACTTACAAATCTTTAAAGTGCTAGTGCCTCCAATTAAGAGAACAGAAAAAGCATGTTAATTTTTTTAAGGGTGGACTGGTGAATACATGTCCTTGCACACTAGGAGGCTCAAGGACGTGTGCAAGTCCTAGACATCCTCTGCTTATTGTGTGTCTTCTAGTACTATAAAACTAATATACAATTTGGAGAAAATAAGTAAGAGGAGAATTTTGTTTCCATGACTGAATTCTTGTATCAACTAACTAACACCACTCTTTGATTTCTGGGTTTTGTTTTTTTTTTCTTTCTTTTTTATCTCTTCCCTCTCAAGTTATGTCTTATATTGTAGCTAATTAGTAAAATTCAACTCTTCCTTGCAATAACTTCAGTGTGAAAACTCACCTATTTTCTGTTCAGGTGTTTGTTTTTTTTTTTTTTAATTCTGTCTTGAGCTGTGCAGAAGTGCTGGTCTGATCACTGAAAATAACATATTTACTTCATAATATAATTATAATCAATAAACAGGCTTGTTTCACCATGTCTGACATGCAAAGCTTTTACTCAGGCTGGAAAACAATTATCACTGGTGAATTCTTATTAAAAGAAATCTATTGTACTAGCAGTATTTAAAAAATTGTTAATTAAATTATTTGCATTCCTGTGAACCTCCTGAGCTCAAAACAACCTGAAGTTAGTCGTGTTCATTTTTGCAGATTTCTGTAGGCATCTGCTATGTTGATTGTGTTAAGACCTGTAAATCATTTGGAGAAAAGAGACAGGGGTGTGAGTAAGGATTAAAAATAATAACAAGGGATTAGGAAAATGTAAGATTAATACAAGCCTCAGAATTTTTGCAGCAAACAAGGTAAGGAAATATATATTCAGATGTTATTATTTCAATGAAAGCTAGTATAAGTCCTTGTTTTGGAGTAGCTATTTTGATAGATTTCCAGCAAACTTTAGGCTTAAGGATGAAAGAATGCTCAGTTGCATTTTAAGAGCATTGCATCTATTTTCATTTTGGCTAAGAAGAGAGAAGACTAAGTACAACAAATATGGACACTTAAAAGCCCTAGTTTACTAGCAGGGCTGGATCAACAGATGTAGCAGTCCTACAGTATCTACTTGGTTCAATAATGAGATCAAGCATATGTGGCACAAAAATACTGCAAAGGAGACACTAAAATGGCTTGACATTCAAAATAAAAGATGTCCAAAAACCATTAAAAGAGTATTAGCCCACTGAATGTAGATTCTGATCAATACATGAATTTTGCATACTGCTCTACAATCATAATATGAACCAGCACTTTCTCTGTTAAAACTATATTTTTGCCATGACTTTAGGTCAGCTTGAGTTCACTCAGTATGACTGGTAAGGGAAGAAAAGGATTGAAAATTTGTTTCAGCATATATATGTTATGCTTGTTTATATTAAAAGCTAATGCATTTTTTATTAAATAAAAATAGAAGCAGAGGTTGCAAAAAGCATAAGTCAGTCTTAGGAGTGAGGAATTGAACACAGTTCATCCTCCTATCATTGCTTTTTATCACTGGGTCAAAGAGTCGATTGTCCTTATGCATGCTCTTTCTTCCTCTGCTTCCAGCTAATCCTCTAACGTTCCAAGCAAAGATGAACAAATTTTTTTATCTAATTTTTAAAATACAATATAGCATAACAGTTTCAGGCTGACCTTAGTGAGTCAAAGATGTGAATTTAATTCCTGTCAGGAATAGAAAGGATTTGGACGCAGGTATACCACTGCTTATCTAAATCTCATAATTGCTGAACTGTTGACTAAAATTATTTGGCCTTGATTTGAGGGAAACATTTGACCTCTGCTTCTGTCAGAAAAGACTTAAGCTGCATCCTTCATGGGAGGCCTGAGTGCCAGAGTGCTGAGTAAAGCATAGTGACTCCTTTCAGCTCAAAGATGCATTGAGAGGGAAGGATTCACACAGAATCATTAGCCAAAGAAGTCTAACTTTCAACCTCCTTGTAAGAAGACTCCAGCTTCTCCTTTCAAATGCCTGCAACAGGAATTGGTAGGATTTTGACCACCCAACAAAGCAGATGGGGAGGAGCTGCTGCAGGAGAGAGTGCAGTTTTCCTTTGCTCCTCTGCAAGAAGGTAGAGTGGAGTCGTCTTGGTGAGCAGGCTCCAGCTCAAGCCATCAGCTGAACCACATTAGTAAAGCATGTTTTCATGTGCTGTTGTTCTTCTTCATAATATTGACTTTGCTGGGTCTTTTTTTCTGAAATAGCTGATTCTTCCTCTGCATCGTATAAAGCTCAGGGCTCTAGGTTTTGCTTTTGTTCCCCAATCTACTGCTCTTTCTGTATTTAAATTTTAGTTGTCTTTGTAGACTATAGGAGTTGGGGTTTTAAGTGCTATTAAAATCTGATGGTCAACTATACAACAGTGAGTTACCTTTGACAAGAGCAAAGCTGACATGAACGCCTTCAAAGAGCAAGTATGAATGCAATTACTTCTGTGATATGGCAGACAAACAGATGGTGCTTCTGTGTGTTTTATGAGTCTGATGGTAAATGTTACATATTCTACTGTCATGATTGGTCAAGGAATCTATACTAGGACTTTCTAATCCTATATTTCGTTATGCCAGCCAGTGATCTAAATCTCCATACAACTGGAAAAAAAATGTAATTTCTTCCTTTCTCCCCAGATCCCCAGTATGAAGACAGGCTGAGAAAGTTCAACCTGGAGAAGAGAAGGCTGCATGGAGAACACATAGCAGCCTTCCTGTATCTGAAGGGGGCCTACAAAGATGCTGTAGAAGGACTTTTCATCAGGCACCATAGTGATAGGACAAGGGATCAGTGGGTTTAAACTGAAACAGGGGAAGTTCAGGTTAGATAGAAGGAAGAAGTTCTTTACTGTGAGGGTGATGAGACACTGGAACAGATTGCCAAAAGTGATAAATGCTCCACCCCTGGTAGTATTCAAGACCAGGTTGAACACAGCTTAGAGTGAAGCATCATGGCAAGGGATTGGAACTAGATGATCTTAATTCCTTTCCAAACCTAACTATTCTATGATCTTATTTTGTGATTTTATGATTCCTTACACAACTTCAGATGAGCCTTTTTTTACTTAATATATTATTGTTAATGAAAACAAGTATTATTTTCTTGGAAATTTCTTGTCATAATTTCAAATATAGAACTTCTCTCACCCCTCTTAAACTCTAAGCTGCTTTTGATGTGCAAGAAAACATTTTTTCCCACTTCATGACTTGTAAAAGTGAGCACGCCACTGGCTGCACAATTCTCTTTTAATATCATAATGGATATGCTAAAAAAGTTAGTAGCATAGCATACTAACATGCATTAAAATACTTCCTGTTGTTATCCTCTACAACACAGAGAAGTTTTAATTTTAAAATTTACTTGTTTGTTACTTATTATTTTTTTACCTATAAAATGTACCATTTCATAAATAAAGACCAAAGAGTTTGCTCCTAAATCTCTGTATTCATGCCACCTATCTTTAGCCACTGCTAAATCAGTGGAAGTCTTGAATATGGGAAGTCTACAGTTCCTATTGAATTTCAAAATGTTAAATCAGTGCTATTTCTATATTGGTCTCACCTGAAACATTTACAGTAACATGTTATTTTCTCTGCCGTAAATCAATTATATTCCATATAGTATAATGAAGAGCTAAAGTGTTTATTTTAAATGTAAAAGAAAATGTTCTGTTCGACACCTTCAAATATTATTTTGTATGTATGAATATAGTATGGATAAACATACTATCTTTGCCAGAAGATAATCACAAGCTTTGAAACACTCGAACAATAAATCTTTCAGGGATACTGTGATTAGACCTCCTAAATGCTCACAGAAAAGAAAAAAATTATTACAATTTGATTATAAATAATAATAGGTTCAATCTAGTATTGCTCAAAAGAAATAACCTTTTTATTCCTAAAAATATATTTTAAATATTATGCAATCTATGTTTATTGAGCTATACCAAAGCAAATACTGCTATTGCAGTCCTTTTATAACTAAAAGTATGACTTTGGTAAAAATGAAGCTATTGTCTTTAAGAATTGTGGAAGGAGAAATAGATTCAAACTAAGTTGAAAATCTACAGATCTACAGACATATTTTGTGCAGCAGGCAACTGTTATACGTGAGACGGTAACTGTGTGTTAAAAACGCTGTATGGGCTGAAGGCTTTGACAAGCTGCTTTCATTTCTATCCTTTCTTTTTTATAAATGAATTTGACTCTTGAAAATACTAACTTTAAATGTATAGGAAAGACATGGAGACAGTAAGGAACAGTGATCTGAAGTGTCCCTTCATTATATTTGTCTTTTTGATTTTTATTGATTTTTTTTTTAGGGAGGACATAATGGCAGAAAATGTGAGTGCAGGAAAAACCTTGCCTTTAATCTCTATTTCTCTATGTTACTCTTCTTTCAGTGATAAAAGTATTTTGTGTCATCTACATAAATTCAGTTATTGAAAGCTCTCTGACAAAAAAATTACATAAAAGTATAAATTAATAATCATAAATTCTATAGTCCTGGCTACATTATAAATATTTACAGTAACTACTAAGGATGTTGTAAGGGGTGAAATAGTCAATAAAATGTCTTTATACATTATTCTTTCTCTTTAGCATTTCAGTTTCCATGTGAATGCTATTTTCATGTGAAAAAGTATATTTTGTAAAATGGTTTCCTATGAGAAATTAGTTTCTCAAATATTATCAAAGCTTTTCATGCTTCAGACTTGCTCTGTCATAAATCAAGTCCTGAAAATAAATATTAAATGCATGATATAAAGCTATCCAGTATTCAGAAACATCTTATTGTTGTTATGGGTTCATAAAATAAACCCAACCTGTATTACTAAGGAAAAGGTGCCACCATACTCTGCAAGTGGGATACAGCACATCAAATCAATTAGGTTTGGGTTTCACATTGTAAAAAAAAAGATGGATATCAATTTCTTCAAGCACAACTTTGGGTGGCCATGTTAATGTGGGAATAGTCCCCATCTGAGAAAACTGAAAAAATGTTTGTGTAAGTATGTGTGGACTGTGATATCAAGGAACATTTATTTCAAAAGGGATAATGAGCAAAAGGGGAAGTGATAAAAATCAGAGATACAAATCTGATAAACCACAATGGTGCTCATGACAAAAAGTGACAAGTTTAAGCTAACGACTGATAGAGCATAGTCTTGGAGTATGTAACTGATAAGAACCCAGGCTTTACAACTGGTAAGACAGAAATAAGACAAACACAAGGATTTGGGACATTTGAGGTGGTGGGGGGAAAAGGGTTGTGATACTAGGCAAAACTTAATGAGGAATGTTTAGGGGACAGGAACTGGTGAGGAACAATAAAGAGTAACAAGTACTGAAGGAACTGGTCACATGTAAAGAGTTGCCATCTGTCTGATCACTGCAGTCATCCTATCTTCTTATTGAATCCTTTCTTAATATCTTTCTTACTAAACTCACTCTTCAACTGTTATGTGAGTACTGCAAGGCCTATGAGCCAGCAACTGGAGAGGCTAGAGTGACAGCAGTAAAACCTGGAGACAGCAGCCCATGCATTCATGGCATCAGTTACTGGAAGGAATGAGTGACTGAGAGTCATCTCTGAGGGGCTGGGAGACACCAGGGATATGTGGGCCTGTGTGTTTGACGTGTAGCAGCTGCAGGGCTGCAGGGACTGATGTACGTGCCAGCAGGCACAGTAAGACATCAGCCCACAAGGCCCTTGTGTCTGTGGTGCCAATACGGGCAGTGTGTGTGAGCGTCTGAGCAGTAACTCGGATAGGATGCTATACATGGGACAGGATCCATGAACCTGCATGCCAGCAGCCACTGCCTTCCTATCTTGCCTAACTTGGAGGAGGGGTGTGTGGTCTAGATGGCAAGTAGGTGCTCCACACTCCTGCAGAGGGTACATAGAATCACAGAATCACAGAATCAACCAGGTTGGAAAAGACCTTTAAGTTCAAGTCCATCCATTACCCCAGGACTGTCAAGACCAGCACTAAACCATGTTACGAAAAGTCTCATCTACACAGTGATTCCACCACTTCCCTGGGAAGCCTGTTCCAATGTCTAATCACCCTCCCTGTGAAGAAATTTTAGTAATATCCAGTCTAAACCTTCCCTGGCGCAGCTTGAGGCTGTTACCACTTGCCTGTTGCTTGTTATTTGGGAGAAGAGATTGATCCCCACCTTACTTACAATCTCTTTTGGGGCAGTTGTAGAGAGGGATAATGTCCCTCTTGAGATTTCCTTTCTCCAGGCTAAACAGCTTGAGTTCCCTCAGCAGCTCCTAAGACAACTGCTCCAGACCCTCCACCAGCTTTGTTGCTCCTCTCTGGACCTGCTCCAGCTCCTCAATGTCTCTCTTGTAATGAAGGGCACAGAACTGAGCTCAGTATTTGAGGTGTGACCTACCAGTGCCATGTACAGGGGGATGATCACTGACCTGGCCCTGCTGGCCGCACTCTCCCTGATATAACCCAGAATGCTTTTTAGCTTGGCATGGCCTCCTTGGCTGCCTGGGGACAAGCTGGCCCATGTTCAGTGGCCATCAATCAGCACTCCCACGTCCTTTTCTGATGAGCAGCTTTACAGATGCTTTTCCTCAGGCCTTTAGCATTGCGTAGGGTTGTTGTGGCCCAAGTGCAGGGCTTGGCACAGAGCCTTGTTGTACTTCATACCATTGGCCAGAGCCCATTGATCTAGACTATCCAGGTTCTTCTGCAAATCTTTCCACCCTCCAGCAGATCAACACTCCCAGCCAACTTGGTGTTATCCACAAATTTACTAAGGGTGCACTCAATCTCCGCATCCAGATCATCACTGAAGGTACTAAACAAGATTGGCTCTAACACTGAACCCTGAGGTACATCACTAAGTATTGGTCAACAGTTGGATGTGATAATATTTACCATCATGCTGGTATTGGAGGGGGACAAGTGAGTGTGGCGTGTGTGTGAGACAAGTTCATGTTTGCTAGAGACCACCAAGCTAGACCAGCCAGTGAGCGGGAAACATGTGGAGTAGGTAAAAGTGCCTGTGATGTGGCAGGGTTAGTGGGCAGACAGAGGATGGTCATGCTCAAAGGATTTGCGAATGTACGTATGTGTGCCTAAATTCAGAGAGTGAGGCCCTTGTGTGGACGTCAGGCCTTATTACCTGAACAAGAACAGGACTCGTTTATTTATGATTATATATTACATCAGTTCTGGTAACTGACATACACCCAGTGCGTGTCACCTTGTGCCTTGGTGGTGGCAGTCATTTAGGCAGCTGTGTAAGTGTCCTCTGTGTTTATATCTGGGATGCACACTCAGTCTTGCTGCAGGTTGGACTTCTAAACAGGAAAACAGAAGCCATGCCCATTGTCCCAGGACAGATAACCCAGGGCCTTCATGCATGCCAGGCTGGGTGCCAGCAGCTGGGCAGGAGGAGCCACTTGGTTCTTGAGTCCACCAAAGGTAGTGGCCATTGCAGTGTCCCTTAGATTTAATGTCTATGGAAAGGCAGGTGGTCTGTTAATGAGCATAATAGCCACTTTCGCATCAAAGCAGCTCCCCTGTCAATTTTGCAAGATTCTACAATTACAAGGAGCAGAAGCTAAGCATTTGCAAAAGCACTCAGCAGACAAAAGACTGACATAGGTTCATGGTATGGATTGTTACAGACTTGAAGGTGTCAAACTGGTTACACCAGGTAGTGAAAATACATAGTGTTTTAGTACACAAATCCATATCAATAGCCTGGAATGTTTCCGTAGCTGTACAGATTGACATTAATGTGACTACATTGTTTTGGCCCTTGTTGTGTACCTGCAAAATTGAAGCTTTTTCTGACATTATTTAAAACAATATTTTTGATTTATAAAGGAAGCCAGTTATGCTGCAAATTAAATAGCTACATTTACTTTCTTTGTCATGAGGAATTTGATGAGGTTGGCAGTTGAAACTAGCTAACAGTTTTTTAAATGCAGAAAGTGTACGCCAGCCAAACTGAAGTAATTTTTGTTTAAAATATAGAAGATAGTTTTTTAGAGTCTATACACAGAAGAGTGGATGGGAAAATAACTTACATCACTGAATAGGAAGTACTTTCTTCTTTTTTTTAAGTACATATACATGAAGAGCAGTGATGGAGATGTTCAATCTCATGATGCAAACCACGTTACTACAGCTTGCTTTAAGAAAAACAAAAAGCTTGAGTACTTGAAGTATTATTTGAAATTTGTTGAATATTGTACTATTGGAAATTTGATTAAACAAAAAAGAATAAAGCCAATTTGTATGTCTCAGGTCTGCTGCATGAAGATCAATAAAGAAGTACTGATATACCAATAAATCACTTGAATAGTCTGAATGTTTGTGAGGGGGATTGGTGTTGGCTTGAGCCATCCAATATGAGATTCAGCCTATCACAGAAATAAGAGTGAAGAATTAATTTGAGATATTAAAACAATAGTTCTCTATATTATGACACCCAGTTGTGAACTTTATTAAAATGCTAACAATAGCCTGCAGTTACCACACAATAGAATGTAGATTTCTTTTCTGTGTGTGGAATTAGAAGACTGATAGACTTTTAAAAAACATTTGTAAAAAAGTGTTTTATTTTTGTTGTTCCCTAGAAAATGCAACATGACTGCAAAACATGGTACTCAATGGAAGTAACATTATACCTCAGAATTAAGGTACAGCACTATTGATCTTCACTGCATTATTATTTTTTTTTATTTTACTTTATATTCTACTTTTTTTTTTCCAAATAGAAGAGTTGGTTTGGGCAAAATCTGCGCACCTTCGTAAAAATTGTAATATCTGAAAGCTCAGATCTATAAAGAAGAAATAACAAACAGTTTTAATACTCTTTGGAGGGGGCAATACTTATGGAAAACTACTTAAATAATGTGGTGCATGCAGAACCTGCACAATATCTAGTATTTCTTATACATGTATTGCATCTGTAACTGCATCAGAAAATAAAAAATGAAATGTAAAGTAGCAGAGACTGGGAATTTGAAATAGGATAGAGAGGCTTGTTTATTCTGATATTACTGGGGTTTTTTTTACAAGATTATTTTCTTCACATAAATACAATTTCCTCCAAATGCTGGGACTTCACTTTGATTTATTAATGCTATAGTGAACATACATGATATTTAATAACATTTTCATGTGCCTTCATAATGTTATTCAGAATTGCACTTGCTGTGTCATAGATCTCTCTTATATAGGTGAAAGAGGAGAAAAAAACCCCTTGAATACAACAGATCAATAAATGATTTGCTACAGTGGCAGCAAGGTGACTCTCTAGGGTCAAACTCAGGAAAAAAAAGTTTTACTGCAGCATTTTAGCTTCTAATCACTTGGTGACACTTTTTTTGTTTTAAAGTTGTCCTTTTGTCTAAGGTATAGCTGAAACATGGACATTTGTCACCACACAGTCTATTTTTTCTGAGAATTACAAGAGTATATGTGAAGTAGAAAATAAAAGGGAGTTCACTGTGTCACAATTCCAGATCACTTCTGAGAGTTTAAAAGTTTTTTGTTATTTGATGATCATTTTGGAGAAAAACCAAGAAGGCAAATGCAAAGAAAACTCAATCAAAACAACAAAAAAAAATATTTGCTCTAATTTATAATAAATTAGGAAATTATTATATGCTATAAACTTTAAGTCATTTTTCAGTAACAAGAATGTAAAAACTATACCCTAGATATTTGGAATACATTCCAGAAGTTTAAGGGTAACTTTAAAAGTTTAAGGGCTAATTTAAAAGTTTAAGGGTTCTTCAGAAGAATTCCTAGTTGTGGTCACTCAGTGTTAGTGACATCTGTGCTGCCTTGTTTTTCAATCGATGCATTTTATGTGACTTGTGTTACTGAATTCAAACACAAGACAGGAGTTCATGTTTCTGAATGTGTTTCAGCCACATATACAATACTGATGTGTATGAAATTAAAAGAAAAATAATAAAAAGAGTGAAACTAGGCAGAGATGAAGAAAAATTGCAGCCAGATTAGGCCGCATTAAATACAGAAACTTAACCTCTATCTTAAGAAAAAAAAAGTTATGAAAAAAATAATACAAGTATTTGAAAAAATAGTATGAATTATTATAGTATTAAAAGGCTAAAGGCATGTGTGATTCCTAAAGCAGAGATATTTGTAGTCTTACTGCTCAGAACTGTGTGGCTGTGGCTACATTATTCAGCAGGAATGGATTTGAAATCTCTGTGCCTGGTAAAATCTTGAAACAGATTCTCCTGGAAGGCATGCTAAGGTGCATGAAAAACAACAAGGTTCTTGGTGAAAGCCAGCATGGTTTCACTAAGGGGAAATATTGCAAACAAACAGTTGTGCTCAATGGCTCAATGTTCAGCTGGAGACTGGTAAAAAGTTGTGACCCTCAGGGATCGGTGTTGGCACCAGTCTTGTTCAACATCTTTGCCAGTGACATGGACAGTAGAATTGAATGCACCCTCATCAAGTTTGCTGATGACACAAAGTTCTGCGGTTCAGTTGATACGTTGGAAGGAAAGAATGCCATTAAGAGGGACCTTGACATGTTTGTGAGGTGGCTGATGCCAACCTCATGAAGTTTAACCATGTCAAGTGCAAGGTCCTGCACCTGGGTCAGAGCAATCCCAGGCACAACCCCAGGCTGGGCAGAGCTGAGATTCAGAGCAGCCCTGAGGAGAAGGACTTGGGGGTGTTGGTCAATGAGAAAATGAACATGAGCTGGCAGTGTG